>JAPMOR010086928.1:0-15392 GCA_026543865.1 Argiope aurantia
TCACAGCTCGCTGACCGTTATGTAATACCGTCAATTCTTTTTTTTTTCATTCTTTCATCACTCAACAAAACAAACAAAGTACAACTTTTGTTTATATCAGTAAAAGATGCGAATTGTACTCTGAACATCGACGTAAGTCTCTAAAGCCTCTATATTTTCTAAATAAGATACTTTTTTTTTGCATAAAAAAATAAACATATTACAGGCACTGCACTTTGGAACAACTGAAACGTTTATAATGTGTGTGTAACAAAAAAAATCAATTAATAATTTTTATATTATTTCAAGAGATTAATTAAGTAAATTATAAAATTTTTAATGTGTATAGATATATAAAAATTAGTTTCTTCTTTAAATTACAGTTTTAGTATAAAAGTAAGAAAATAAGAAAAAAATATTTTAAAAAAGCGAAAGATTATATACAGATAAATTTAAAAATAATGTAGACTTTTTTTCTGTCATTCTGTAAAAAATGTCCTGCAGACTTCCGCGTTTAAAAGTGAAACAAAAATAGATATTTCTGCATAATTTGTGGAAGTTGTATTATAAAAATATTCTACATTTATTTTATACATGCATATATAATTAGAACTGTAATGCTAATTTTGAACAGAAAACCCATTAACGAATTCTTAATTATTTAAAATTTATGATAAGCAGCTGTTTTCGTATGTCTTTAAAATTATTCCTTCATTTAAAATAACGAAACTGAAAAAAAAAACAATGCATTTGTCAAATTTGTGTAAACTAAAAAAAAATTCATTCATAAACTGAAACCTGTTTTTATTTAATCTCTTTAGATGACACATTATATCCCCAATATTAATTTCTACTTTAAGCATCATCGAAAATAAATATAATATTGTAATTCACCATTCAAATAAAATCAGCTTGAAAATATCATTTTAATCAATGTCTTTAATAGAAATTTTTTAAATTCGCTTTTTAAAATTTTAAACTACTTTTAAATAAGAAAATTTTCTTCGCATTAAGACACAAATTATGAGAAGATTTGAAAATATTAAAATTAATACTGCATTTTTACTATTATGCATAGTGAAAAATTTGAATATTTAGCACTACTTCAATTCGTATTTTATATGAAAAGCCTTTCTATTCTTACTTCATGTGCAGTTTTATCATATGAGTAATGATAAACAATAAAAACTAAAATATCTGATTTAACTTTTTTTTAAAAACCCATAACATCTTTAAAATGAGATGATGAAAACCCCAAGACGATGAAACAAAACCATTTGAAGTTCTCATTTTTGTATATATTTCATTTCTATTATCAATAATATTCTAAATAATTTCTGAAATATTAAAGTTACATATTTGAAATTTTGACCTAATCAGTAGAAGGGTGTGAGCAATGAAATAATAAAACAAGAATTTATATTTTAAACGACTTTTGCTGCTATGTGTTCTCTTAAGAGCATATGAAAACTAAGATAGAACAGACTATCTTTAAAATAATTGTACGAAGGATTTCTTGTTCACAGAGTTCCTTCGATAAATGGAATCAAGTAACCGCAAAAGATTAAGAAAAATAAAATCGAGTTACACATAATAATTAGTCTGGGTCAAAAATTACTTGGCCACATTGACAAAAAAAAAATACTTGGAAATCGTCTGAAGGTAAGAAAGCATATTGATTAAAACTAAAATACTACTTCCTGCAAATAATAACCAGGAACCTTGCAGAACAAGTCCTAGATGAAGTCTTCAGCTTCCTTATTCCGTATGCATAAACTGAGGTTTTCTTGTTAAAATAAAGATAACTCTTCAAGGACTTATCATTTTTATTCTCAATAAAAATAGCTCTCATCACGATTTATATAATCATGAGTCTCGCCTTTTTCATGAAAACAAATGTTATTCCATTTTTTGAACATGTAGAGGGAGCATCAAATGAGATACAATCGATTTGAATGGAAATTTTGAAAATATACATTCGGTGTATTCGTGCAAAGAAATCCATAACTTTTATTTTTTAATCAAATTAGACTCTCCGATTTAGAGCAAATACTAGTATCATTTATTAAGTACTGTCAAACACATCAATGATTCATTTTTAAATTATTTCTATTTAACTTAATGCATACTGGTAAAACTGGATTGCATTATGTAATTTTATTATCTTTTCAAATATATTCATGTCGCAAGATACTTTCAATTAAAATATATATTTCTTATGCTTTTTCCTTACGATCAATGATTACATATACTAATTTAATAATTCTATTTCAATAATTTTCAAAATTATACGATCGTTCACTATTCTTTCTTTCTCTTACTTTATGTTTAATCCACAATTTACGAATTTGTAATATTGCTTTCTTTTTTGTTAGTAGTTGTTAACAAAATGAAGGTTTTGTAAAATACAAGAATTATGAAACTATCTCTATTAGCAGACGAAGCCGAAAGATCCTTTTAGAAAATTTCATATCATTTAGAAGAGGCGAAGAGCTCACATGTGAAAATAATTTTTCCTTTTGCTTTTCCTTTGGACGAGCTTTTTAAACATTTTACGTTGAACGCTATTCTGCCCTGCTGATATTTAATTAGTGAATTGTTGTCTGATGTTGATGTTGTATATAAATTATACATTTTTTTATATTTTGGCTGTATTTTGTCATTTGTGCTTGTTTTCCAGAATATTCATAGAATAAAGCATCATCTTGCATTATTCAGCATACTATTTTTATCCTATACCCACCGGAGAAATTTCGAAACAATATAATGAAAGAAATTCTTTCTATAATCATAACCTACAAAAAATTATTTTTTTAAAATATTATACAATTTAATTTCTATATAAAAATGTTAATAAGCATCGGAAATCAAATAAAATTTCAAATTTTAATATCACAAAGCCACTTTCTAAATTATGAATAATCTCGAAGAAACTTTCAAATTTTTAATTCAACTAACACATTAAATTTAAAAAAAATTGTAGATCATCTAATGTTTCGATGTCATTTTTTTTTAATTTTGGAACAAATAATTCAAAATCAGGTTTAATTGAAAACATTTAAAATCTTTCATTTTATCTTCTTTTAAAATGTGAATTATCATTCATAATACAATGTAAAAGGTGAACTATTACACATTTGTCAAACTCATGAAATGCAAAAAATTCCGAAAAACTGAATCGATAAGAAGAACTAGACAAGTCTAAATTCTGCTTTTCTCTGACTAGCTTTCTTCCGTAAATCGATAAGATAAATGCAGATCTAAACTGATCTGAATGTAAGAGCAGTGCTATTCGAGTACTGTTCTTTCAGTATTATAGAACTTCTTTTATTTCTATTGAGTGTACGAGCATTAGCCTTCATTTTTTTTTCAGTCAGAACTTAAATTTGATTATTTATGCTCTAGTTATATTAAGGTCTCGTTTTTAAAGAAACACTAGGGCTATTTTGGCACGAACCTCGTAATTCTGAACCGTGATCAGATGACTAGGACGACACCTGAAAGGGCACCCCCTCTCCAAACATCTACGCAACATCAGCTGAAAAAATTTAGTCTGGATTGATTTAAGCTTACACGACGGTAAGCGGGTCTCCGGTTCCGAAGACGAGACCTAAAGACCAGGTCACCGCGACCATGAATTTAAATTTGAATAAAAGTAGAATTTACCCATATTTGATTTATTTCGAATTTAAAGTTTCAAATTTATATTCTTCATGCATTCTCTTCTCAATTATTCAATTTAAGTATCAAAAATATTTCCTAATAAGTCCGATATATGCTAATTAAATATGCTAATTAATGTATTAATTAGCATATTTGAGTAAAAAAATGTTTCCATATAAAATGTAGAATGTTTTTCTTTCATAAAGCATAATAAAATAAAAATGTCTGCTGTCTTTTCGAAAAGAATATAATATCAAAGAAAACAATATCAAGTGTAACAGTTTTTTAAAAAAATGAATTATTTACCCTCCCCCCCCCCACCCTAAAAAAAACTTAATTTAATTCCAAAAGAATTTAAGTAATGTAATTTTTAAAAATATATTGTACGGAATTGCAGATATTATAAAATAATAAAAGCGTATTACATAAAACAGGATTATCACAAATTTAAGATGTTAGATTCGTCAGAATATAAAGTAAACTACCTATAAATTAGTAACGTAATGAATTATAACATCATAATTATGAATAAAATGTGGTTACATTAACCTTACAAGCAGTCGGTGGTTTTCTGCCATCACTAATTAAAAAAATTATATCTTTTTTTATTTGTTAATCACAAATTTATATATCCATCAGTCAAAATATGCCATTTTTAACAACAAAGTAACGAGATTGCTTTATACGGATATCAGAGTTAGATTAATATAAAATTTTAAAACATTAATTATAAAATTGTAACCCATGAAGAATGTTTCGAAGTTTCTATATTCAAAATATTGCACTTATTTTCTTCAGAAATGTAAGTAATACAATTTGGGAAGTGTGAATAGAATGTTTAAACGTGCAGAATATCAGAAGTAATAAACAATCGCAAAAAGATATATTTCAAGTCTAGGTAAACTAAATTCAAAATCGAATTTTAAAGGCTGGTGAATCCTTGACAAAATTTTCTCTTGTTCTGAATCGGGTCATTATCACTTCTACCAAAAAGGATGTCATTTATTGATACTGAAAGAGAAACTAAATGATGACATTGGCAAATATTGCATAAAGGTGTCCTTGAATTGCCCTTTCTGTTGTCTGTTATTCACCTCTTACTTAATAGTTACGAGATTATGGTTTTAGAGATCATATAGTGCGCAAATATATAACGAATTAAAGCGTTTACTTCAGTTTTGCACTGATATGAAAGCAAGTAAGTATTCTTTTTACTTATGACTTTTCTCAACCCCTGATATATCTCTTTTCACAATTTTGCAGTTTAAATTATAAAATCAATCCATTCTTATTTTTCCATCGATTTTTTACATAATCTTTATAGGGTGGTAAATTATGAATAACAATAACATAAAAACAAGATTTGTCGCAAATTGTTAGAATAAAAGCCACCAAATTTCGCAAAAAGTTACTTCTTAGGTAATAGGGACCAAGAAATTGATCCTTTCGAAATTTTAATAGATTTTAAATAAAAATTAATTGAAAATTAACTTTTATTTTCAATAACCAAGTGAAAATCTTAAAACATTTTTATAAATTTTTAAAATTAAAAAAAACATTAGATTTTTAATTATATAAATATTATGACAGTACAAATTATTTAATTATTTTTTTACATATTAAATATATTTTACAACAATAATTTTCAGTATATTTTATTATTTGCAACTATAGTACTTTTAACTAAGTTTTATACGCGCCATCGTTCAAAAATACCAAAACACATTTTTTTTTCTGTACATGGCTAAAATTAAGAAAATTTTTTAAAAATAATGTAAAAAAAGACAAATCAATCCTAAAGCATTATTTTGCTACAATTTTTCAAACTAACTATTCTAATCTCCTTCTTTTGTATTAAGATAGATTAAATAGAGATGTCATATTAATACTAAAATTAGTCAGTTCATTCAGACATTAAAGCAGCTTTGATTTTGGAATGTTGCAACACAATTAAAAAGAAATAATTATAAAAAGCCACACTTTTTCTCACTAACTAGCTATCGCGTTTATCCAAATGAAATAGAATGACTCTTTTGAGCATCCTTTCAGAAAGAGTTGTATTCAAGCTCTTTTTGCCTTTGTCAACACTTATTTGCTCATTAAATTCAAAATTTCTACCCATATAGAAATTTTAAGCTTGGAGAACTTTTTATAAACTATTTGGTTGCACACGGTGCCTTTATATATTTATTTACAAAAGAGTACTTGCGTGTGTGTGTGCGTGTGAGCTCGCATAAAAATCAAAGCCCAATCTGATTTATGAAACTGCAGCATCTAAAAGGTTTGCTTTCAAGTGCAGAGACGACCTTCTCTATGAAGGGGCTCGGGTGCAAAAAATCATTTGAGGCTCTAAATTTTCTGAAAAGTAAATAAAAAAATTACAAATTCGAACACATATTACTCTTGCATATTTATTTAATGCTTGATTTTGTTTTTGCTATTAATTACTTCAAAAAAATTACAACATTTTGCAATTTCTTTTTGAATGCTTAATATAGCAAGTGTATTTAAGCTTTATGCACACCTGATTCACCTAAAACAGTTCTTTACTAACAAATATTATTTAATTTTCTGAAAGAGCACTCAACATTTATTATTGTAACTGGCAATGTAAAGAAAAGTCATTGTTAGTACATTTAAAAATTACTCATTATAAGTTAGTATGCATTGAAATATGCCTTGTACGTTATTTGCATTTCTTTCATTCAAAATCAAATTCCGTAGCAAAATAATTCCAAAGATCAGGTTTTCATCTACATCTTTGTTATAAAACGTTACAAAATGTTGGAACATTTTTCTAATTCATGTTTCTTTAAACTTTTTATATCATTCAATAATTTAAAATACTTTTAAATCTATCATCTATCTAATCAATAACAGTATCAGATACAGAGATAAAAAATAGCATCTAAATTCCTCAACTGGGTTTTCCATAATTTCATCTTCTTCAGTATCGGAGAATGTTCTGAAGTATTCAAATCACGTGCTATCACTTTTGCTTCGTCTAAAAATGAGTTAAATTTTGGATTTCAGTTTTAATTTTAGAGACTAAACTCCAGTAAAAGCACAATTGCTTTTGCTTGAAATAGTTTATTGATAGTGCTAATTTCGGACACTATTGCAAACCATTCTATTAAACATAAAATAAATATCATTTCTTGTATTGAACCCAATAGACTTCTAACTTCGGATATTGCTGTATTATTGTTATTTGCATCAACAAATTATTCCATGGCATTAAAATTTTTTCAAACTATATATTACATTGCTTTTATCGAATCTATTTTGGCTTCCCAACGAGTGTCTCATAATGGTTTAAGAGTAACGTTTAAATGCTTTTGTAAAATTTCCCATCTTTTGGTATATGCAGAAGATAAGTAATATAAACGTTGCAATATCCAAAAAAATTTACAATACATATTGCTAGAAGCAGTATTGCAAATTAATAAATTAAAAGAGTAATAGGCAAGGCACATAAATTGAATGAGGGTTTAAAGCAATTATTCTAGATTGTGCACTTTTATAATTTTCTTTCATGCCGGTATCTTCGCATGCCTGTCCTCTACTCTATTTAATATCCAATTCAAGCTCCCTTAATATTTCCAATAAAGCTTTCGCTAGTTCTTCTCCAGTTACATCAGTTATTTCAATAAACCCTATAAATAACTGATTTATACTTAATCTTTTTTTTCTTCAAAATTTACATACTTAATAAAACCTGAAATTTGTTTTTATGAGAAATATCAGAAGCAGAATGTATTTGAATATTGTAATATGTAACTGCCTTTATATCGTTTTTCAATTTCTTCCTCTTTTCTTTCCATCCCTCTATTACCGTTCAGAATATTATTTTAGCTCTTGATCATGCTGCCCCCCCCTCAATCGCGGGACCCCCGGTGCATAGCATCTGTCGCACCCCCCAGATGACCGGCCGTGGTCAGGTGATACATTGAGTGTTATATAATCTAGTTCTGTCTCATTCGTGAGCTATTAAACAAAATGGACGTTCTTAGTGAATCGTTTTCCTAATAACTGAGCTGATCAAGTGTTTCCTTAACCAAAGAGATTACTTTATTATTGATCACACCTGCTTCGCAGAATGAATCCGCATCTTCTGTTTAAAATCTGGAAGCTATAACAAATGAGTGCGTGAGATTTCTTCAAACTTCAGATCATCAAGTGGAATAATTTACTGAAGTAGTGTTTATTTATATGCTTTTTTTTTCAAAAACTATATACATCTTCTAAACATCAGTTCGAACTCGAATTTAATAAAAGTAAGGGAATGACTTTAAATGAACCTTAGAGGCCACGATGGCCTGGTGGTAAGCTCGTGAGAGAGTCGTGAATTTCGAGACTCGATTCCATCGAAGAACCGTTGTGTAAGGGAGTCTGTTGTACGTTAAATCCGGCAGGGTCAAACGTTCTTCCGCTGATGTGGTGTGGATAAGGGGGCGCCAGCTCAGGTGTCGTCCTCGTCATCTGATCGCGAATCAAAGTTACGAAGTTCGTCTCAAAATAGCCTTAGTGTTGCTTTTCAGAGGGACGTTAATATAATTAAGTTAAACTAAAAACTTAAATGAATTTTTAAATTAGAATTAATTATTAGAATTTTTAAAGAACTATTCACTGATGTTTTAATCCTCTAAACCTACCATTAACTTAAAGCGCAACTCATACTCTAAAAAAACATCCCTTATGTTTTCTGATATGAAACGTTAAAATTTCAGATGTTTATTTTATAATAATGGCAATCATGACAAAAAAAAGTGAAAAAATATGAGCACAGAAGAATGAGTTCTCAGTAAAGCAACACTATTTCAAACAGTAAAGGAGAAGGATTGCCAAGGAAGGCAATTTTAGGAGCTTGCTGTAATTTTGCGTCCGAGAATATTGTCAGATTGTTTGGAATTGGAAAGCAGAAAAACGAGGTAATGATTCCATGTTTAAAGTTCAGTAAGTTGTATCACTTAGAGGAAAAACAAAATTAATAACAGGCATTTCTAATCGTAAAAGAGACTACATTAGGAAAATAAAGTTTCTTTCTTAATTTTTCTGGGGTACCTAAAAATTCTTTGGACATTTCCGCTCTTAAAGTAGTACTTAATATTAACTTAGCAAATCCTGATTCCCATAAGTTTTGAAAAAAAGTGGCATTCCTTTATGTAACGATTTTTGTTGCGAATTTCTAAGTACTGGGCAGTGTCGAACTCCCAATTATAAACTAATTTTCCAAAATTCGATGTTTGATTTTTTAGCGAAAGATTATCTCAATGTGATAGAAATCCAAAGTAGCAGAGTCCTTCAATACAAATTAATTGTAAACATAGAGAATTTCATATGGATATAACAAAGTTCTGAGAATTGAAGAAATTTGAGAAACCGCTGAAAAGTGTTAAGGAAAGAAAGTATGAAGAACAATTTTCTAAAACCTGTACAAGAAGTTCAGAGGGTATGTATATAGTCCAATTGCCTTAAAGAAAGAAAAATATCTAGTGCCCATCAGAGCTTTCATTCCGGATATTGTTGATATTTACAAAAAAAAATTGATACCGGAGGTAGACAATTTCGGCTTAAATTGCCTAGAAACATTAAATAGCTTCCGACGGGTTTCCCTTTCATATACAATTAGCTGTCTTGTTTCCCAAAGTAGCGTACCATTCTTTCATCAATACTTAAATGTTTCGGCAGGTCACCAAGATGTTGTAAAGCTTCATTCATCTGTTTATAGATTGGATGAACTTTGTAATATCTTTCTGGTGCATAAATAATAATAATATTGCCATTGAAGTGTAAGAAATTCTTGATATTAAGGCATCGCTTTCTTGACATTACTTGAATAACAAGCGTTCTACCAGTATCATGATATTTTTTTCTAATATATTTTGTTTCTGCATAAACTGTGATATATACTATATAATAATATACCGAAAAAGTATACCGAAATTGTCAGTTTTTATACAAATATCGTGATTAATTTTCTGTTCAACATATTTGTTTCATTCCTCCGTAGTTTCCACAATTATATTTTCAGTCATAATTTCAAAAATTTCTGCAGGTGATTATCCTGAAATCGTATCCACTATTTCATTGATAATGTTCATTACAAAATAATTCGGGAACTCGGGGATAATTTGGTGTGCGGTTAGTCTATTTTAGATTGTAATATTTATTTTTTCATCAATATTTTTTTTCTTTTGGAATTTTAATTTTTCTAACTGTTTTTTCTGGATTTTTTTCGTCGAAAATAGTATGACTATGCCCAATTCTGTGTAGGCATAATCAATTTTTTTTCATCATCAGTGACTATGTCTGTATTACTATTTCGGATTCACTATCAATAGATTCACTGCCCGGTGATATTGAATAGTTTAAAGCTTTATTAGTTGTTAAAGATTTCCGACACATTTTTAGTATTGTTGCTGATGGCCCTATAATCAGCTGAATTGAAATCAGCTCCCATCACTAACTGCAAATGTATTTTTCTCTTCCGAAAGATAGTTTCGTCACATGTTAAAACTCACAATCAATGAAACAAGAGCAACAAAAGTATTTCTTAAACACCAATCTCATTCTTTCAAGAAAATCGGAAATTGATGAAATTTGTAGGTGGCAAGCTATTAATAAATGAAGCATCCAACACTTTCATGTGAATACGTTTCTTAAGAATAACAGAGGATTTTAACCATCGTCCCATATATAGGACTGCTCCTAAAACCTCTGATTTGATTCTTAAATAACTTAGATTGTGTTTTACCATGCTATTATTTTTTGTAGATTTTACAGGTTGACAAGTTCAGGAAAATGATGCAATTTAGAAAGAATTTTTTTAAATTTTTAAAATAAGTTTAAATCTTACTGTATGTTTGGCACAGTTTAATCAAAAATAGTTCTTGCGTCAATAAACTCCATCAA
Organism: Argiope aurantia; assembly: GCA_026543865.1. Lineage (NCBI taxonomy): Eukaryota > Metazoa > Arthropoda > Arachnida > Araneae > Araneidae > Argiope > Argiope aurantia. The sequence goes on from JAPMOR010086928.1 coordinate 10,558, forward strand.
CCAACCAACCAATCAAAAACCTCTGTAAAACCCTTTCCCATAAACAATTTCCACATACTTTTATCACCAATAATATATAATACTTCTATATCTATACTTATAATAAAGCTCAATGTGTGTGTGTGTGTGTGTGTGTGTGTGTGTGTGTGTGTGTGTGTGCGTGTGTGTGTTGGCGCTCTACAGACCAGACCATTCAACCTACAGCTACCAAATTTGGCACGTGTATACCTTGGAGGCCGGGAATGTGCACCTGGGGGTTATTTTTTCGAATTTTTAATTAGAATTTTATTTATTTAAAAATTAAGCGAAATTTTGACGTGTTTCTGCTATAACTGCCGAAAATATTACCGCACAAAAAAGATTTTTACATGAAGTTAAAGATAAAAAATTTATCTTTTAAATGATACTACTGTTTTAATCTTAAAATTAAATTTCTATTTTTAATGAATTTTTAAATAAATATTTTAACTATGTTTTTCAATAATTTTTTTCGTCAAAAATAAAAATGAGGATTAAGCACGTTTCGCATTCATGAGAAAAAAATAGCTTTTTTCAAAGTGTTGCCATCACATTGATTAAAGCTCTAACTGAAAATAAATTAAATCTTTTTGGAAATGAAATCTGCAAAATTATAATTTTCGGCAAGTGTCTGTAAGAAATGAAACAAATATGAAATATTATTTTTTCTAAAAAATAAATTCAAGAAAAATTATTTTATGATCTTTTACACTCTCTATACAGGGTGTTTATTCAGTCCCGGATCCATTTTGATATTGAATGACTCATAAAATAATGAAGATGTAAACAAACTTATGGCATTTATTGATGGAATAACTCATATATTTTCCTTTTCAGGTTTGAATATTTTTACTTTTGTAAATATCGTCTGCGCGTGTTTTTAATTTCAGATAATTTCATTTTCCAGTCTAAATATCTGTACTTTTCTAAATATCGTCTGCTTATTAATTGCATTTTTCTCTCTTTTGTTTTTGGCAACTATTGAAATGTTATGTTTACTTTTGATTGTTCTATGTAGTACTTTTGTATGTGATGTTTTATTCGATCGGATATTAAGGAGAATGCATATACCACAAGAGAAAGCACAGATTTTATGATGGTCATAGAGTTAATTTCCAATCAACTAAATCACTGACTTTTAAGAGTTAATTTCAAATCACTTAAACTGACTGATTTATGAAGCTTTGAATATCACTATTCAATAAAAAAAGGATAATTTTAGATTTTTCATCGATCGTTTCAAAGAAAATACGCCAATAAGCGCGCAGGTTTCTCAAGATTAATTGGACTAAGATTATGAAAATGGTGTTTTTCTAAATTTTTAACATATAAAACTTCATAAATAAGTCTTAGTTGATCGTGGAAAATAGAAACATTCATTCATTTCTTTAAAATTTGGTGTGTCCAGAATATTTATCAGAATATGATACCTTACTGCATTAAATTTAGACTTCATAATTTTTGAAATATATTTATAAGCAGGAACAAAATATTATTATTGATTTCATTTCAATCCTTTTGAAAGCAAAACTAAAAACTGAATTTTATATTGAATCTCAGAAATTTTTGTTGAATTATTTTTTGAGATATTACATAAACTATGAAAAATATTTTGTAGTTAACATAAGACTTAAATGCCGAGCAATTCTGTTTCAATACTCATATTCAATAATAATAATAATTAATAAATAACAATAAAGATGATAAATAAAATAAAACGCTTGGTTTTATTAAAAAATATCTTAATATTAATTGCAATTTCGTCATTTACATTTTTAATTAAAGTTGAAGTTTTACCGGAAATGGCAACAAATTAGCAAAATATATATAGTAAATTGAACGAAACGATCTAAACAGTATAAGTTTGGTATGACTATCAAAATTTGAAGATTAAAAATGTTTTGTTTGAGAATCCTTTAAGAGACCAGTGACTTAAAATATTTAATTGAAAATTGTAGCGAGCGATAATACTGGCGAACCGGCTGGTCGCCAAAGGCGGCTAGTTTATTAATAAATCTGAAACGAATTTAGAATTTTCTTTTCGCAGTTTTTTAATTAAAATGCAATTTATATCGAAATAAAATAATAAAAATTAGTCAGTGTCAAAAATAAAAGAAATGAAAATGCTTAAAATTGAATTTCAACTTGTAATATATTACTTCTTTTAACCTTGAATGAAATTTTAGAACTTGAATATAAATAAAAATATCGATATTGACTGTGAAAATGAAACAAATATGAGCTGTCCACTATATAGGAAGATATTAAAATGTGGCTTAAATAAAATTCCTTTTTTTTTTTTTTTGGTTTTTAACAAAGAAAGAAAATTTCGCTGTTAAATATTAGATGAAACAATAAAGACGATTAGAATTTCAAAGCAGCAATATAATCTAATGCTGGAATTTAGACAAAATAAATTTAATTTTCAAATTTACTGAGAAAAAATTACACTGCTTTTGAAATGGAATAATTAAAAAAGGCATTTTTTTTAAAAAAAATATTAAAGCAGTACAAAATTAATTTTTTTGAAATAATATTTTCTGTCGTTATCCCGGGAAGACGCTAAAATCTAATTTAATTTTTAATTTATAAAAATTTTAAAAACAAAACGACCCGAGATATACATGTCCATCACCAAAATATGAACCAAATTTAGTAGTTGTAGGTTGGGCCTGTAGACCGGCATCATGTACGCATTCATCTTTATTATTAGTATAGATGAGCTGAATTTCTAAAAATATCGCAATAGCTTAATATCTCATTGAAAAGAAAGTAAAACAAAAGAACAATAAATATAAGAGGCATGTGTAATAAATGGAAGTGAAATTTATTATGTAATAATCTTTCCTGTTAATAGGCAACAGTTTCAGAGTTACTGCGAGAAGAAAATGAAATTCCTATTGCTGAAATCATATTCACTGAAAACCCAAGTGTGAGTAGAAATGTAAATATAAATATAAAAACCATTGAAACCAATGAAAAGGAAAGAATCGTGGAAATAAAGAGGTAGTGAAATCACATCATCTGTAAAGTATTGTAGCGTCATCTCTTAGTGAAATAACTACTGTTCGAATCGTGATGTCGTAGTCTTTTCTATTATCATATTTAAACCAATTATTGCTGGTAAGTTTAAAAATTTTATTATTTCATTATTCTTAAAATGCAAAGTATGTATCGAAAATCATGTATTAGGTCTACCGGAAAGTTATGTCCGTTTTAGAATGAAACAAAGGAATACATTTTTTCATACTTTGGATAAACTTTATTGAATAATATAATTGCCATCATTATTTATGACTTCTTGCCAGCGTGATGGCAATTTGTGTTTCCCATTTTTAAAAAATGTCTTATCTCTAGAGGCCAAAAATTGAACCAGTGCTTGTCTGATATCTTCTTCGTTCTTGAATTGTTTGTCCTGCAAGAAATTTTGTAAGGACAGAAACAAGTGATAATCAGATGGTGCTAGGTCCGGGGAGTATGGTGAATGCGACAGAATTTCCCATCCTAGCTCTGCGACTTTCTGACGAGTCCCCAAAGCAGCATGTGGCCTGGCATTGTCATGAAGCAGTATGATGTCCTTCCTATTGAACATCGCCGGCCTCTTTTCTTGGAGTGCTGTTTTTAATTTATCCAATTGCTGACAGTACCTCTCCGAATTTAGCCTTTCGCTTGGTTTCAACAGCTCAAAATGTATTTGTCCTCGAATGTCCCACCATATACACAACATTCTCTGGTTCAGGCTCAACTTCGGTTTAGAGGTAGAGGGGGCAGGTTTTCCGGGTTCACAATATGCCCTTTTTCTTATGATGTTTTCATAGGTAATCCACTTTTCATCCCCAGTTATGATTGTAACCGGAGCGGACAGAACTTTCCGGTAGACCTAATACTTTCCAAAGAATAAACTAAAATTAGAATGAATACTGAAATGCATGAACTTTTATTAACTTGTAAGAATACCATTCTTTCAATTTTATTTTCTTTGTTCGGTTTTCGATAACCATAACTAATTTGTATATATTTTACAAGCCAACAATTCACACATTTACTTTGTCAAAATTGTAGAATTCACTTACATAATTATGATTTAATGTACACTAAAACATATAAATTGCATATAGAAAATAAGTCACTCAGGAAAACGAAATTTTTCTTAATTTTTCAAAAGTATTTAATTGTATATCAGCGGTGAGGATAAGGTTTAAATTTTCATGCAGAAAATAGGAATTGTTTTCTCTTGAACCTTCACACGTAATTCGAAGGAAGAATGAAATTTATGTGAAGGACATATATACATCGTGCAACATATTTGTATTGGTATCCATAAAAAAAATCCTTTAAAACACTGAAAATTAATTTTCTGATGAAACGTTTAGCTTTGCAATGTCGTTGTTTTTGGAGATAATTTTGAAAATTAATATTCGTAAGAAAGACATTAAGTTACCTTAAAATTGAAAAAAATATATATTCAGTGATATTATTGTGATTACTCGATTTCTCTTATTATTGATAAATCTAAAAAATTATTTTAAATTCGAATTATGACAACTTATATGTAAATCACTGATATGTTATTTCTCAGTTTTATTCGGCGAAATGGCAATAACCGTATAACAAACAAAATATAAAAAATTATTTAATATTTTCTTTGGTTGCGTGGCATTGTGCAGATATAAAACATAATCTATCTATCTATACTTATATAAAGCTCAATGTATGTGTGTTTGCATGTGTTGGCGCTCCACAGGCCAGACCGTTTGACCTACAGCTACCAAATTTGGTACATGTATACCTTGGAGATCGGCAATGTGCACCTGGGG
>JAPMOR010086929.1:0-23504 GCA_026543865.1 Argiope aurantia
AAATTCTTTTATTGTAACTCCTGAATTATGCGGGCATATGTTTCTTCAATGCCGTTTAGGGTCTAATAGCTGTAACTTTAATTACTGAAGAATAAATTATTAGTTTTAGTTTAGTCTTGAAATTTGGATTTATTTTTCTAATCTGATACAGGTTGGAAATGTTTTTCGCTGTTTCTCTGCAATCTGTTTTCACCGATTAAGCTTATCATCTTTGGTACAACTTATCCAACAACACTGTTTCGATAATTTCATAATATTGTACGGAATTCTGAATATGGAACAACATCGTATGCTAATAGTTATACTTCACGATTTTATCGAACAATCCTTATCAGATACATAAAAAAATACTTTTAAAATTATGCTTCAATTTTAATCGCGAAATTTTTGATTATTCAAAATTAGCCAATCATGATTATTAAAAATTATCGAAGTACAATGTGTTCAATTAATTTATGATATTGTACGGAAATCAGAACATGGAAATTCATCGTGTGCTAATATAGATACTTCACGTTTCTCTAGAATTGTTCTGAACGGATTCACAAAAATTGCATCTTTAAAATTATGTTTCTATTTTAAAGCAAACTGATTTTTTGCTTTTCGTTAAGAGTGCATTTTCTTTATTATTATTCTTTATAAGAACATTATTTTTGTTATGTTTCTTATATATGATTCTTTTTTATATGAATAAGTGAAGTAGTGTTTCTCCTTGAAATTTTGTTCACACTGTTGATTTGATATATAATTACATCTGCAAATCTTGATTAGTAAAAAAGAAATCTTATCTCAAGAGTCTCAAACACAAAAAGAATGCATCTACGATGTTCTTTGCTACAGGATTTAAGAATATTTATTTTTTATTTTAATGTGTATAAAACAAATTAGAAATATAACTTCATTGTAACAAAAGTAAAATACAAGGTACCGATTGTTAAAATCCAAACGAAATTCAAACAGCCAAATAAATCATTTCAACGCACTTTTCAAACCAATTCTGTTCCCAAATGCCGTTAAATCATCGTCTGCCAAAACTCAAATAGCGAATAAAAAAAAAAAATCTTCTATATCTCCACCAAATCCTAATTAAGTTCTTCACATCCATTAGCTATAACTTCTCGGTATTTTGTGCAGTAATGCATGTTGCTGAAAGTCATTGTAGATAATGACAATAATTCCAACAGCACATTCGACAAACCTCTCTCAGTAATTAAAGAAATCCGAATTTATAACCACTGAGTAACCGACGGTTGTGATTGGCTGATGGGTCGGGGGAGGTTGTCGAGGGGGGTGCACAGAACTCATTAAATTCAGCAGGAACATTTTTCACGCTCTCATCAATGCGATTAAAACATGGGGTCTTAATGACAAAGAGTGAGCGTGTACACAAATCCCATGCAATGGGAACTGTTGGAAGAATAAAAATTCACGCAGCACTTGGCAGTTTTCATAACTTAGTCGTTAGCAAGGTTGCTATTGGGCAGTCGCCATGATTTAAAGTTGAAAGAACTGCAGAGATCTCGAGTTAAATTTAAAGTTTCGTTGATATTTGTGATAAAGACGAAGAGATTTGTTTATTATCATCACTGAAAATAAATGCACAAAAGGGTCCATTTTACTCTAGTATTCATCTGTGAATAAAAAATGGGGGATATTTGAGTTTCAAGAAAGAGTGAATAGGACATGAGTTTTAGAATTAAAGTTCAAAGATAATGAAGACTACAAATTGTTCTTCTGACTGTTTTTTAATACACTCGCTGCTTTGATTCAAGCTAATGATTCGGGTAAAAAAAATCTAGCTAAACAAAAAGTTCAATGTTGAATTCTATGTTGTTACTCAACTGTAGAAGTGAAGAGTTAATCCAATTAGAAAATAGGTGCAAATCACATGAGATTCACGCGGCAGCCAACTTGTTTATTTCTGAACAATTATTCTGAATTTGTCTTAATAATTTTATTATATTGTTTCTATGCTGTATAAAAAAATGAAATTGTAATATTTAGATACGTTTGGGGATAAATAAATGAAATTTATTAAATATTCTAAAACTTAAATCTTTTCTTGAATACTAAAATGAAATATCTGTAGGTATTTATTGTATAAATACTTTAATTCTGCTTTATATTTTCCAGTTTTAATATCTATGAATTTATAATTTTTACTTCAGATTTCGACCTACTTTTTTCTTTTCTTTGGAAATAATCCAAATATAATTTCAATAGTCTTGAGAAGGCCTTCAACACCAAAATAATATTCATAAATCATAGATTCAGGCAAAATGCTCTCAATATACAGATATAAAATACAAAAAATAGCACCAAAGGGAAGTGTGATGAGAATTATAGGTATATTGAATATGAATATAATTATTTCCCTTTAAAAGCAGAAACATGCTCTTCTTTCTTAAATACGTTTATATTAAAGGAAGAATCAGGAATAAAAATGTTCTTCTTTTATCAAATGATTAATAACAATTCGTTTGTTAGTAAGGATTTTAAAAAAAATCACAACTTCATATTTTCCCCAGTCCATCCATTTTATTTTTAAGGTGTATTTAAAATGTGAAAATTATTCCAAAAAACTTATCTTGATAACACAATAAGCATTTAAAAGTAAAATGGAGTTTGTTTATTACTATACTATAAGCAGAAAGGTTACTATAGTTATATGTTACTAGTTATTATTTTACTATAAGCAGAGATGAAAATGAACTCTTATCTAGGAATGGAAGCCTAATATTATATTCATTCACTTCAGATATATTATTTATATATTAAATTTAAAATTTTATCAGAATCGAATTTAGTTATAGTTCAGATCTTGAAGTTTACATAACTTGATTATATCGCACTACACAACTGGAAATGTATTCAGCATGACTAGATAAATTATAGTTCATTGAAATCTAGCATTCTACTAGAGTGTGAGGAAATATATTAAACTTGATTAAATATAGACGATAGACACTTCGTGAAATCTTCCTTCGCCTACTTACTACATCTAGGAAGAATCCCCTATTCCTTCGTCTCAAAGACTTAAGTTCTATTTCACTTTTGACGTGAGAAAAATATTTATTAAAAGATGTATAGTTTCCAGTCAAGTAATTTAAATTGCTTCTTATCAGCTGGTCTATTCATACTCACTCATTTGTTGGGGATCGTTTTATTAGGATGTCTCTCCCTAAAATCTCTAACAAACTTAGTTTTTTGTGACAAAGCCTCATATCTGAAATTTAAATGAATAATTTAGTTTAATGATACAATTAACAATCCTGAAAAATTGATTTATTATTGGTATTATCATTATTATTTAATTTAAATTTTTACAACATTAATTTATTAGCTACCAGTCTTATATTATCTGTTTGTACAATCATATAATAAACAATTAAGTATGTATGTCTAAATCAACCCTCCATCAAATTAAACATTTTTTTAGAAAACTTTAGAAAATTGTAATTTATAATCACGAAAATTATTTGATCATATTTTACAAAACCAAATATTGAGATTTTAGTCTTTAAGTCACTGCGTTGATAGAATATTTAATAGTAAATTATAAATAATAATAATAATATTGTTATTCAAAAGTTGATGTTTGTAAGAGAAACAATTCACTTTTAAGAAGGAAACTACTTCATAAGTTGTCATTTATCAGCTGAAACCCGAACTGAAAACTTCATTACTAATACGCTAGTCAGAACAAAAATAAAACGAAAACCATTATGATAAAATCTGATTAAAAGCAAGTTGAATTAACGGAGTGCTTAGGCAGTCTTTTAAAATATCAAATTCACGGGTTTAGCAGCTTGTGTTTAAAATGATTTGTGGATAAAGACGAAAACTATTAAAATGGTTTCTGAGGATGGGACATAAAATCAGTTGTTATATCAAGCGTGTTAGACAGATGATTCGAATATAAAATGGTGTTTAATTTAAGCATTCTGAATCTTTAATCATCTCCACTTTATATAAACCGCTGAGATAAAAAGACAATTTAATCTTTAAATACAAAGTTGATATTCAGTTTTAAACTATGGTAAGATAATTTTTCAATGTCTAGAAAATGAACATGAGTTTTGAAAAATAATTTCATTATATGCTTTTCTATCAAATTCTCATTTCTTCCTCCTGTTTGGAAAATTGGCATACATTTAATTTGACTATTGTTATACAAAATTCATACGGGTAATACGTTGATAAAAAATTTATTATTTATAAATTAAAAATAAAATTAGGTTTATCGAATGTAAATATAGAACCTATTCTATAAAGATATTTTTTTCATTCAAAAGCAATTAAATATTATATTTCTGATAGAATAAAAAAATCACACATCGAATAAACTTAGTATATCTAAGCATCAAGATTATGCTTTTGAATTTCAAGAACCTACATACAATATTAACAAGATAAAATAGTTTAAGTTGCAAATGACATTAACTATTATGTATTGCCAGATCAGAATAGCAAAGATCTTTTGATTGGAAAATGTATCATCTCTCTTCTACAGTTAAAATTTAATATATTTTAGAAAATCATTGAAAAATTGAAAACAGCAAGGATGTTTTGGTAAGAAATTTGTCTCCTATATTAGAATGGGCGCCGTTTAGGGACAGCTGATAAATTATCCGCGCAACCCTGTCCTTACTCGAATAATTAATGGTCAGTTCGGAAATCTAGTAAAGGGAATAGCTATTGCAGATGCTTCCCCAGTTTCTATTTAGGGTTTCTTTAATTCAATCGCTCCAGTATGGAACATTTTTTTTTCCATTTCTTTCTCGCCATTTTTTCTTTTTCTATTGCCATCGCTCTTTTTGAATGTTGTTACAAATTCTGTTGTAAATGAGGCTCTCTTTGAATGACAGCGCTCTTTGATGCTGAGGGGGAAGAATATTTTAATAAGTGCCTTAGAAATTCGGAGAAAGAATAAAAAATGTGTTCTTTCAAAGAATGTGTCCCTTTCCATAGTACAGAGACTCGGTGATTAAGAACCGAAATGATTTCCGTTTTTGACGCGTCCCATTTCTACAGCTAAAAGTATTAATTCCAAGGAACACTATTTGTCTGCCATTGATTTTTGAAAAGAAGGGAGACGAATTCGGCAAAGCTGTGCTTTTTTTAGAAACCTTTCAGACTGCTCATCTAATGCAGTGACTTGCTGCATTGTCCTTCATGAAGTCATTAAGATACTGTTTGGAATACAGCTTGCAGATTTGGGAAATTAATTAATGGGGCCTCGTCGCAAAGGAATTGAGAATGTTAATCTTATTATCTTTCAGTTTTTCTCTAGTTCAGAAATCTTTATATAATTAAAAATAACCATGTTGAAATAAATAAGAACAGACTTGTCGGAAGAAAAAAATTTATAACTTTTTTTTTATAAAGTAAAATGCACTGCTTTTACAACATATGCAGTGTATGTAATTACTGCTAAAATAATAGAATATGCAATGGAAAATTATATATTTCTTAACAAAATACTATACATTTTTTTTTGGATTTAACATATATCATCTGGGTTATATTATTCCCTCATTATTATAAATATTTATAATAATAATAATTCTTACTAATAACTATTGTTATTATAATTAAATATTATTATTATTAGTAGTAGTATTAGTATCGTTATTATTATCAATAAATTATTATTACAAGAATGAATTATCATTATTCAATCCAAAATCATTTTTTATGCTGTAAGAAATGTGTAAATAATTAGATATTTTAATAATCGTATTAATTATTTTTTTAAATGATTAGATCTTTTTAAATAATAGGAAAAATATGCTATAATTCCAAATCTTATCCCTTTCAATAATTATAAGAAGTTTCCATGAAAGTGAAAAAATAAATTTATTAATCGTTCAAAATGCGTATTAATGATGTTTAAATACTTATTAAATAAAATCTGTAATTTCATATAAACATGTAAAATTCGCATCTTCTTAAAAAGTATTTAAAAAAAAAATTTTTTTCAAAATATTCCTATTCTTTTTTAAAAATTTGGTTGGTTACAAAACTCTTTAGTCTAAGCAAATAAAACTTTTTAACGGAATATTTCTATCTTTAACACCATTTTATTTCCAATGCATTAATTCTGATGAGTATACAATAAAATATATATAAATATGTTTAATAGTATTATAATAAAAATATATAATTGAAACAGTATCATTCATATTGCGATATTTCAACTATATAAAAGTAATAATCAAAAATAATTCATTCTGCAAGGGATTTATTAATAATTATTTTCAGTGTTTCATATTTCCCTTTTTTTGAAGAGTTGAGAAAAAGCTTCGTAGTATAAATAGTTTGTACTGAACTTATTTTCCATAGAAAGGATATAATTAAAACATTGAATTTAATAATATCTTTTGGAAGTCATTTTCTTTGTTTCAATATAAATATCTTGTATCAAACACTTTTAATCTTTCAATGTAATTAATAAATTTAAAATAAACTTTTTTTTAAAATTTGTTTGAACTTTAAAAATTAAAAAAAATAATGAATAACTCTATAATGTTTAACCATAATTTATTTTTGTGTCAATAATTGTGGTAGAGCTTTTGTTTCTTCATGCTTCACAAATATTATAATGATTAAAAATGACAGAATAATATATTTTAATTTTAAAGACTTTTAATTAAGAGAGTCAGAATTCCTCTTTAACATCAGCTCTTAAAATATTTTAAAGAAGTGCATTCTAAAATCAAATGTTTTAAAAATAAATTGATAAAATATTTTTCAAGTAAGTACTTGATATACTGCCGAAATCAAAGCTCTCTACATTTATAGCTTAAATGTTGTCTTTTTTTAAAAAACTTTATTAAGATGCTTTTAAGAGGAATATTATTTACCAATTCTCACTTTGAAGGAAAGATTAATAAAAATGCACTGAAAGACAAAATTACTATTGAGGATCTTTCAGCAAAAATTCACTTTAGCATGTCTTTAAATATATAAGATGCATTTGAATCTTACAAACCATCTTATGATTTCCATTTAAAAATAATGATACTTTCAACTCAAAGTAATTTCAAATGTCTTTAAGCATTTCAAATTTAAGCATTTAAGCAAGTCAATCAAAAAAAAATCAATTTCTTTATTTGGTGAAAACGATCAATTTTAATCCATAAATTTTAATTTATATACCTTTAAAAATAAATCTTTGGCACTTTTTTCTAAGCTGGTAAGATTTACTTTAATTAGATGGGCATTTATGTATTAATTTTCTGGAGAAATGTTTTTTTAGTAACTTAAAAGTCAAATAAAAAAAAAGGTTTTAATTACTCTAACTACTGCTGCAAATCTTGCTGATTTTTTCTTTTTTTCTTCCTTTGGATCTGGCGCTTCATATACGTAGCTTAAATGAAACACCAACATAAAGGGTGTTATTTTTTGTGCATTGCACGAGTAGGTGTTGCATTTCGCAACCAGCAAGTGTATAATTAGACGAGATTAAAATGTGTGTTACAAATCCCTTTTGTAGCAAAATTCCTTCTAAAATTTAGAATAAGAATCTGTGGAGAATTATTCTAAGCATGATAAATTATGAAAACAAGAAAAAATAATTGTCATTTTTTTAACTGCTTTACCGAATACGAAGCGCGGTATTTTTACGTGGACAAAAGAATTATTAAATCTAAATATTAAAAATGAAGAACGGTGTTTAAAAAAGCTTTGATAAAAGAATTATCCAAGAATATATTTTTTTTTCTTTGAAGCTAGCTGTGAGACTCAAACTTTGATTATTTTCAAAGTCTTTGAGAAATAAATAAGAATAAAAGTTTGAATATAACAAATTTATGAAGTAATAAGTCTCAACAGATTTCGATAAGTGCAGTTAATTCTTATTTAAAAAACATCTTGTGGTAATTTTTATCTTGAGTCAAAAACTGAATCAGTGAATTTTGTATTCTACTTTTAATTCCTTTGATTTTAGTCAATTCATTTATTTAAGTTTCAGCGATTTAAGATTAAAAAAAAAATTTTAAGAATAGTAAATGAAATTAATTTTACAAATATTTATATTACCACAATAATTTCACTTTACATCTATATATGTGTTTCATAAGAACTTAATTAAAGTTACTTAGCAGTCCAATAGATTTATTTCCAGCTGTCATGCTTCACCGTAACAATTATGCTTCATTCTTTGACTTTGATTTCTATCCCCTAATTAGATACTTTTTTTCCACGTATATATCAGAGTGTCACGTCATTTCTGATTGAATATTGTAACTAAAAATTTCGTATCCTTCTGTGGCTAGTTCAAGTAGCAAAAAACTGTCAGAACAGCACGAAAAAATTTCATTGAATGTGAGATTATCTACTATTGTTAATTTCAAAATAATATTGTTGTTGTTAATTATGGCACTTGCCGTAGATAACCCTACTGACAAAGTCAGCTATTTAAGTGGAGTTTGTGCAGTAACTTCTGAAGGTAAAGACCCATGAACACTCGAGGCAGAAGTCTGACTTCTTGCTCATATGGAGATGATACTCACACTCTCGCCTTTTTACAGAGGGGTTCTTTCACACACCTCACAGATAGAACGCCAGGTAATGGATAATCATACTCGAACCAGGACTCGGACCCTTGGCACCCAAACCACGGGAAAGACGCGCTACTCCTAGGCCAGCACGCAAGCTCAAAATTTTATTTAAAAATGTCAATAATAAGTATAAAAATTGTGGCTTAACCTAAAAATTTAATATTATTTTTAAAAAAAAAATATTAAACTTTTAAGAAAAGTTTAATAACCCATTCATTCAACATAATTTAACATTTAAACAAATCGGTGCAATTAAAAATTGTTCTAAATTAAATTATTTAGAATAAGTATAATTTTCCGATAATATTACGAGTTACTTGCAGTTTTTACGCCTATGTTTGCGTACAATGCGTGTTCACCTAATCAATAAAACATAACATCTCTTTACCTCTCACCCCTAGTTTTACTAAATAAGTAGCTTTTGAAGCAAGTGCAAATACCCAGAAGGTTTTAGAATCCGAGAATGAAGAGTCTTACACTCTCCGCCAATTTGTTGCCATTCATTGTAAAGCTTTTTTATCTGCTTGTTGATCCTACTAAATCCCCAAAGGATTGGATCTGGATCCTTCTGAATAATCCTTCCCGTTTTCATTTAATAATTTTGAAAAATATATTCTAAATATTTCTAAAATTAGCCTTTTTCAAGTATTTTTTCTTATAAAAGTCACCATTCCTTTATGATGCTTTAGTTACCGTCTGTCCGTCGACGACCGACAACTTTTGACTGCCTAGTTTCCTTTATCTTCTCTCGAAAAATTATGGTCGGATACTTCTTGTATAAACATATATTAGCATGAAATTGTGCTTCTAAAGTATGAAAAGAAATAGTATTTTTGATAGCAATCAGATTATAATCAATTCCAGATTACGTACAGGATCGGATGAAAGCAAACTGTATTAGCGTTTTAACATGTTAAATTTATTAATCCCACACAAAACTCTTCTGATTTTAAACTTAAGTTTGAACCACATTTTTGATTTCACTTTGTCACTGATATAATGATGATGTCGTGCTCGCGTTACCACGGAAAGTGGGTGCAGTAGCTTCAGAGGGCAAAGACCCCTGAGGACCCAAGGGCAGAAGTCTGACTTCTAGCTCATATGAAGATGAAACTCGCACATTCGCTTCCACAACCCCTTTTTACAGGAGGGCACATTCACAGACTCCTCACAGATAGAATAGAGACGAAGAACAACCATGCCCGAACCAGAATTCGAACCCGGGACTCCAAGATCATGGGGAATATGCGCTACCCCTATGCCAGGACGCCGGCACTCTTTGCCACTGATTATGAATAATATAGTAAAATACTAAATAGATGTTAGGCGATTTTTACATCTTTATATGAAACGAATAGTATTAAATTTCGAGTAAACTTACAATCAATCTTTATTAGAATATCAGGGATTTTACCACAAGTTTAAGTGCGAAATAGAGTTAACAGATTCTAATACCATTTTTTATCATTTACAGATTCTGGTCTTCACTTCAAGGAATTGCATACATTGATTTATATAAATCATCGCTTAAATAACTATAAAATTGGGACGCAGTAACAAAAATTTTGTCACAAAGCAGCACACAAGTTTGATAAATAATCTGGAGGCATAAAAATCTCGCCAGAAATAATCATTCGAATCAGTCTTCCTTGTCAGCATTCAATATTCATTCAGCTTGTTGGATCATTCAAATCCAACTTAAAACTCTCCAAAATGCTCTCAAAACAATTTGTAACTCTCCAATTTTGACCCAGATGATTTTTATATCTAAAATATAAATATTTGGAATAAACTAGTATGCTTAAAAGGTACATTGAGAATAACTGATTTATTTTAATAGATCAGTTCACTTTAGGATGTATTATATGCGAGGAGGAACTATAAGATTTAAGTTACGTGAGAATTGTAATAAAAACCAGTAGATTATTTTAATAAATATTGGCATGTAAAAACCAACTGATAGAGTTTTCTCTTTCATTTTATTAAAATTTTAATACAGAATATTTTAAATATAAAAATGGATGAAGGGAAACATTTTTTAATCTTTAGACAGCACCTTCATATGTGTTTTAATTTTATGATGAACACTTAACAAAATTAGGAAATAAAGATTTTTCTTCCAAAATTAACATTTCTAAATTCTGTAAGAAAAAGTAAAAGAAAAATTCTTGCAAAAATTTTCAGTAAGACTTTAAAAATAAAAATATATAAAATATTATTCCTAATGCTTTTCCTTCTTACTTTTAATTCCTAATCATACTGAATCTTTGAAAACTATATAATTAGGTCCAAGTAGCTATTAAATTTAATGACAAAAATCACTAGAACAGGATAAAGTACCTTACATTTTCTTTACTTGCCTATATAGAGGTAAATGGCAATAAATGTCTCAAAATAGATTGCATCATGTAATTAGAAAGTTAAGTAGATTCATACGTCAAAGGATAAAGAATAATTGCCTTTTAAAGGCCTTTAAAAGCCAAATCACAGTGACTAGGCTTGCTCTTCGCAGTGTTCTTACCGTAATTTGCATGCAATTTACGTTTTGATTATTTCAAGTGATACGCTGTCTATAAAAAAGAAATTTTTGTCAGCAGAAATTAAAATAATTAAAAAAATATATCTAATTATCGTTCTTGGAAATAAAAAATCAGACCCTACATTGTAAAATGCTGATGTTTTATCAAAATATTCCAAAAATAAATTTAATAAATGCGAGGTTTAAAAATGTAATTTTACATAAATAACATAAATATATTTTAATTAGTGTCAATTTCTATGGATTCAATTTAAACCATTAATATAAATATTGAGAAATAAAGAAATAAAATTTTCTCAATTTCCTTAAAAGGTGATTTTCCATATATAAAAATAAAATTTAAATACATCAAATGATTAATTGGTAATCAGTTCCTGGAAAATATAAAAAATAGTGTATAGTCATTTCAGTCACTAAGGCTCCCAAAATTTAAAATTCTCGTACATTCTTAAAGACGAGAAAATTTATTACGAATTTTCTTTTTTACAAATTTAAAAGCAGATAAAATAAATAAAAGAATCCAAAAACTCTTACAGTATAGTATCAAATATTATCTACTCCGTAATGTATAATCTGCTGTATAATGGATTAAAAATTGCTTAATGATACTTAATATTATTTTCATAATATATACTTAAGTATGTTTTTAAAATAACTTGGAGTAAAAGCTTGTAACATAAAATAGGTTTTCGCTCCTTAGATGTTAAATAATATGCAATATATTCTTTATACATTAGTCTCAATTACAATCTCAAGTACAATTTTGTACCTTGTACACATTTATTTACATTGGACAAATCTATATACAGTATATAATTTTATATTCTACATTAGTAAAGAAGCCTATTTATTTCCACATAAAAATTTATTGAACTTTTTTCCCCAAATATATGAAGATATTATTTACGAAATTATAACCAAATTATTTACGATGCACAGGAACAAATAATACATGAAAATAAAGCTGTTTTGCAAAATTTAATTTGAAGACTGGTAAGACATTATATTTTAATATGTTATAATACAATATTCTAAATATAATTTTAATACATACATTAATTTAATTTTTACAGAAATATAAAATAAAAAAGTTTTATTTCAATGGGTTTAATGAACGTCTTTCCATACATTGCAAATGGATGCAAATAATATCAATAATATTTCTAGAAACGAAAAATCAAGGAACATAGAATTACAAAAATATTAAAAATATATTTACATAGCAATTCATAAGATTTAAATATCATAAATTTTATGATATTATACTTCCTTAAAAAATAGCTATAATTGAATTTTCTCTAAAATAATAAAATTGTGAATTTACTTATTTTTTTGTATATGTTACTATTCTTCCAATTTATTATAGATTTCTCATGTCCTTCCTTCTTTTAAAGTATATTCGCATTGAACAAGTATGATATTTTTCTTATTCTACAGATTTAAACTATATAAACTCACATTAAATTTTGATATATTTTGCTGTAAATAGTGAATAGTACAACTTCTGAAAAATAAATTAGTACATTTTATAGTAATTTAGAAGTCCCATCCACTATATTGAAGAACATCTATAAAAAGCATCTATCCTTAAAGTTAAAGACCTATACCACGTCTTTGATTTAAAATGCATGACTTAATGTAAACCAGATTAATATGATCAAATATCTTCTTAATTAAACATTGATTTAAACATTTCATATTCCCTTTAGCACCGAAGTAAAAGATTGCACAAAATGTTGTAAAATAAATATTCTAATGTCAATAAAGATAAGTTTTCGGTAACTTAAAAGCAGTTGCGATCGTATGATTAAGAAATATGTTATTAAAAAAACTTAAAATTAATTATTTTGTGAAACAATGTATCTTTGTCTTTATTATAATCATTACTAGATAACGTGGAATAAAATTCGAAATTTGTAAATATTTTCTGAAAGAATAAATATTTAAAGAAATTTCACAACATTTGCTAGTTATTGTTTAGAGAATGCATTATTTATTTAAATATTTGAAAATAATTTATAATATATGTCAATGATTTATTAAGGCTTCGATTGTTTTAATATATATTTTTTAGAAGGAAGTTTGGAAGGAATCTGTAATTTAAACATTTGTCTTTATGTGTAATTACTGAAATATTTATCCATTTAATTATTTCGAAACACAAATAAATGAATGATTATTACGTGGGTGCTTTGCGACAAATAACTTTTTATATTAGATACTATGCAAATATAAAATTTTGCATTTCAGATATCATAACAAGTATCATATCTTAACAATCAATATAAAATAGAATATAGATAAATATTCAGCTATAATTATTGAATTTAGTAAAAGTATAAATATGTATTTGCAAATCAGTTCAGAATTTGTAAAAATACGAATTCGAGATAAAAATTTTTATTAAACCGCAAAGCTGCAACTCGATAAAAAAAAATACACAATACACAAACAAGTGATTTATACCGAATATCAAGATATGAAAGAGATTGTCACATGTCCTTTCAATGTGCGGGGGGCATATATAAAGAACTGGTTTTTGGCACACATCCGATACTTTTCTCGCGTCATTTACTGTCCCAATTCGTCAATTTGCGTCTCCGCTTACGATAATAAGTATTTAATGAAATAATGAATATCAATTGAATTTCAGTTAAACAATTAGTGCGTATTTTTGAAAATTAGACAAAAAAAAAGGGAGATTTCTAAATAGCTTTCTAGGTTCAGAGAAATTTACACGATAATTAAATAGATATTATTGATACGATGATTTTCTAATATTTGAAATGATGTAAAATCAATTTTAAGTATGATATATTAAGTAATTATCACCAAAATTTCGTCTTGTTTTATTAAACTAATTATCATTATAATTAAAGTTAAAAAAATATTCCAAAATACAAATTATCACCTTCCAAAGTATATCTATGTCAAATTTGGCTTACTTAGATTTAATATCTAGATTTAATAATACCAAAAATATTCTCAGATATTTATTATTACATGAAATATATGTATAATATGGATATAGTTCCTTGATAAGTTTGAGTTTATTCGAATTTCCTTCATTGGGTATATTCTGCATTCGCTTTTGTTTGAACTATTTCCACAGTCCTTCAAGCAAAGAAGATTCACAAAGTATTGACATCAGAACCCATTACCAAATGTCAGAAATGATAATCCGCATGTTAAAGTTATAACTCACTGAATAATAGAGTTTTACATTTGTCTTTTTTTTTTACACGTTTGAAATTTTTTAACACTTATGATATGGGATGCAAAATAGAATCCTGTATTGAACAAATTTGTTTAGAAATTTCTGAAAATTCGAAGATCATCATGAGTAAAATCCTTAATTCCCTAATCTAAATTCCATTGAATAATATAATGAGTATTATTATTATTATTTCATCTCTATTTGTGCAAAATGTGCAAGAAACATTTGGAGACTCTTTATGAAAATTGTGGAAACACAATTATTATATACAAGAATACGTACTGTTAGTTTCAGTATCCAGAAGATGTTTTTTTTGGGGGGCAATTTCTCCCCTCTTCGGAGAGAAGGATGCAGTGAATGAATTGGCACATCTCTGGGGCTCATTGTTAGCGCTTAGAACTTCATCCTGCTAAATACTCTTATTTTCAAACAACTGTCTCCTTGTTATTTTTTCTCGTATACGAAGTACAGATAAAGTATAGTATATCAAAAAAAATTCGAACTCGAGATATTGACAAATCTCTACGTTTTAGACCTTTCTGAGTTCAAAAAACACATTTTTGGAAAATGTCCGTCTATGACAAAAAGAACACAAAAAAGTTTTGAGCTAGATGGTTGAAATTTAGAATACGGTGTTTACAACAGATTTACAGATTTCTGTCAATCCTTGGATAAATTCTGTTCAGAGGAAATCCGTCTGTCGGACTTTTCGGATATAAGTTAACAAGATAATTGTTGGAGCATAGATTTAACATTTATAGTGTAGACACCATTTAAAACTTTTGCTAAATCTAATTAGGGGTTGACGATCTATCTGTCTATAGTTTCAGAAGATGTAAATGCGGTAATTCAATAAAACAATGACTTAAATATATCACATTTGGTATGGTGTTTTGTAACTTCAAGTGTAGTTTCGTGTCAAATTTTTGTTTCAATCGGATGGGAAAAAAACTTTTCTGAAACACAAATTCATTTTTCACATACTTTTTAATACCTGCTAGAAATTAATCACTAATAAATCGCCAAAGGATGACACGATAGATGGTAAAAATGAAGAATTCACGTCAAATAGTTAATATTTTGTAAAAATTGTGCTCCAATGCCATGTAATACGCTATCTGGCAATGCAAGTTTTTAGAAAGAATGCGAGAAAGTTTCGAGTAAATCACTCTTGCTGCGTAATCTGACTATTTTATACTAGTAAGAAATTCAGTGTGTTCATTTTTCATATGTTTAATTAAATTTTATGCATTATTAGTGGATGTCACGCTTCTTAGTTCTGATGATAATCGGGGCTTGCATTGCGTTTAACAATGTAAACATTTTCCCAACCATTTTTCTTCTTACATAATTTTTAATAAAATCTAAACCTCCAGACGTATGTAAAAGGTGTCTCAAAATTAACGAAATATTTGAAGTGTCCACTATTCTTGCATTTAAATGTTACAAACCCTATTAAAAAACCATTTGAAAGCTGATAGTTTAGGCTTAGCAAAAAGGGAGTGTTACACGGCAAAGCAACGTGATCTCATTGTTGAACAATATTTTAATTATAATGAAATTCGGGCGGCCATAAGTTTGATAGTTGGTCTCCTAGATTATGCAATTTAACACCATTAGATTTTTTATGGGATTATTTGAAGTCCAATGTCTATGCCAATAAGCCCACAATAAACGTGCATTGAAGGAGGAAATTCTGAGGTTCACCAGCGAAATTCAACCACGTTTATGTAAAGTGGTCTTGAAAAATGTCAACAAAAGTGTGTGTATGTACCAGCAAAGCCGTGGTGGAAATTTGGCCTATGTGTTATTCCATACATGTACTTTACGATTCAATTAAACTATAACAATTTAAAGAAAAAAAAACTGTCTTTTTTATTTAGTTCAAATATTTCTCTAACAGGTAGTATAATGATCCATTTTAACTAACTCTAAACTATCAGTTGTCAAATGCTTTTAAAAAGGTTGCCAACACCATACTGCACGAATGGGGGCAGATTCAAATCTTGGGACACCCTTTACAAAAGCTGGGATGGATTCCATTTCTGAGAATAAAATAGGCATTGGGTATTAAATTATAAATATTAAGAATTCAGCATGTTACAGGATAATAAAAATAATTTTTTCTAAGAGATCGCTGCTCTTAATATTCTACATTTAATTCCCACACCTAGCGAAAGGTTAATAACAACCTGAAAATTTTCTACAATGTACATATCCCTCTTTGCATAAGAGAAATGCTCCAGATCCTCTCCCAAATACAGAAGAAAGCTTCTGCTCTAACCCATATATTCAATTTCATGCTTTTCACTTCACCCGAAAGACAATTTCTGTACAGTTGAGAAGAATTCCCCATCAATCACTCCTATACCTTATCTGTCGAAAGCCATATATTACTTTCTTCCCGAAGCCCCCCAGAGTTCTCATCCATAAACAGCAGAAGAGTACTCTGAGCTGTTTCTCTTCCCTGCTGTAGGGATTTTTTTTTATCATAGAGGGTGCAATGAACTGCAGAAGAGAAGAAAATTGTTTCCTTGTGCACCGCTTTTATTTTAAAGATAAGTCTGTCGAAACTAAAAGGATCCCGTCGACAACCACTTGGAAATGACACCCCTTGAATTCCTAATGTTATAGCATCGAATTGAAGAGAAAGTAGTTTACTAATCTTTGTTTGAAGAAAATTTTTAGGTAGCTTAAGCGCTGATAGGCTTGAGCGTATCGAGATGCGGAAAACTTACTAGTATTTTTTTATTATTATTTCTGATATATTGCTAGTAACTGTTTTTAAGAATCTGGTTCTTATTCTTGTATTATTTAAGAATAAATGCATTTTGTTTTTTCAGTGTTAATCTGGTTTGGTTGCATTTACAGTGCTTTTTGAAACAATACAAGGTGTTTTTCTGTATTTAATGTCAAAAGAATGATTAAGACAACGCTATTACTTCTCATGTGTTTTGATGCGATCAAGACTATCGTCAGTTGCATTCACATTTTTATTATCCTAGAAAACAAAGTACAATAGTTTCCTAGTTTAAATGTCATTTTTTTTAAAAACTCGCTTGCTATTTTTTTAAAGATTTATATTCCATAATTAGTAACTGTTTTCAAGAATCTAGTTCATTTTATTGTATAATTTAAAAATAAATGTTTTTTTTTGTGTGTTGATTTGGTTTAGTTATATTTATATTTCTTTCCGAAAATGTACTAGACATAATTTGTATTTTGTATTTAATGTCAAAAGAATGATTAAAATAACGCTGCTAATTTTCATACTTTTTGATGCGAGCAAAACTATCGACGGTTGCGTCCAATTTTTTTAGAAATCCAGAAATCAAAATACAACATTTCATAGTTTAAATGTTATTATTTACATTTCCTTGCTTTTTGTAGATTCGTGTTCAATAAATTATTTTTACCTGTAAATATATATCTTAAATAGATTTGTACACATTCCTCTTATACGAGCACAACAGAATCATGCAAACATTTGGTGACTCATTTTAAATTCTAACTATTAACATAACTCCCTTTTATAGTAACACATTTTATATTCATAGGCAAAATAATACCTATTTCACCCTACAATTGATTTAGAAAATACAATGCTAATCTTTAATAAATAATAATTTATTAGTAAGGATAAGCAATAGAAAATTTATAAGAATGTCTGAGCTCGAAATTTAGTATTTATTGTATGCATATCTTCCGAAAAGAAAGACTATTTGAAGATGCAGTCAAAGTAAGATGATACTTTCTATTTATATGGTTTATAGCAGCTAATAAGTATTTTTTTTTCACTTTAAAGCTTTCATAGAATTTCTTCTAATATGCAGGCGCACTCTTCTAATACTGGTTCATAAGTATTTTATTAATGAAAATATAAGAAATTACTTTCACTACTAGAACACTTAGCAGAATTTGGCTACCAGCTTGTTGCCCAGATTGACTTTTCAGGTTGCTAAATATTAATGTGGATTGTATTTTACCTTACTATTTAATAAGGCTAAAATCATGAATTTAGATTAATAAGAAAAAAAATTAACCAATTAATTTCAATACAAAAAACAATTATAACGCGTGCATATTAAAAAAAATGTATGTACTATTTAAGGAAAGCTGAAAAAAAAATCCTGTTTCAGAAATAATGCCCGATGAAAGTATTTTTTATCATAATTTTAGTATTGGCAAAAACATGCAAAGGAATATTTTAATAGATGAGTTTGACTTCCATCTTAATATTAAAGAATAATTATTAGAAACTGTATATTACATTAAAAATATTTATTTAAAATAAAACAATGCAAGAAATAAAATATATATCATAATTTTTAAGTTTTAATATAATGCAAAAACCATTTGTATGAAATAATGGTTTTGGAAGATATGGTCATCAATCTACATAGAACTAAATCAGTTACCCAACTGGTAATGATTAAGCCTATTTTTCCGCTTCATTAAATTTCGTATGACGCTTGTTACTTGATTTTTTTACATCTTTCTTTCTCTGATCGAATAAAGTTTTGGGTGAGCCCTATCCAGAATATTTCTAAAAACAATTTGATGCTTCATGAATTAGAAAAGCGTTAAATTATATGCGGCTATAAAAAATGTTCAATGAAGAATTTTGAAACCTTCTTTTGGTAATTCATCTGCTTTTCCTTATTTCCATTCGACAATTTGTAATATAACAGATTTCTGTCCTCCGTACACTAATTTTATATATAGATATATATATTTATATATATATAGATAGATATGTTTCAATTATAAAAAAAATATTCAACTTATGCATTCAGGCATCAAGTGTAAAATGAAAGGCCTGAAGTTCGTATGTAATAATAAGAGTCATGTGATCTCTTGAAGAGTCTTCCACATTGAGACAAACTCATGCAAATACAATGGTACAGCTCAGGTACAGTGCCCATGTCCAGGTATAGTACTCATGTTGAAGTACAGTGCACATCAGTAACATATATACAATCCCGTCATCCCTTTCTACTACCTAATCGCTAAATGGAACCACAAGGAGATGCATTTAAGTCATTGACCATGAGACCATTTACCACTCTATCCATTGCTATTGTATACACTAAAAGAAAGAACATCTCTGACATTCAGTCATAGCTTTTTATTCATTCTCCATCGATACATCCCTTTCCCGAAGGTTCTATACCACTATAATAGTTTTTTCAATTTGATAGAGATTTTGCACCGAAAAAAGTATGATTGTATTTAGCCTTTCACAAGGTAAATGGTGCAAATATTAAAATAGATGTTTTCTTTCGACAGAGACTGGCATAAAGATATCAGAATTTGAGTACGCTTCTCCTCTGTGCAGGTATAATTTGTTGAAAATCCTTATATTCTTATATGAATCAATTCTCCTTATAAAATTGCATCATTAATTCTGTGATTGCTAGAATTATAGAAAAGGAGTAAATATCACTAAGTAAATGTAGATGAATAAAATGAATAAATATCAATAAGTTAATGAGTAATTGTGGATGAGTAAAATGAGTGAATATGAAAAAATAAATTAATTAATGTAAACGAGTATAATAATCAGCTTAACAAAAGAATTATTTTCTTTCAATACTTCGAAAGTATGAAAGTGCTCTCCTTTTTTTAATTTTAGAGATTTTTTAAGAATCTGAAAGTTTTGTATATATGTAAGTGTAAACAATAACTCTTTATCTGTAACTGATTTTGAAATTATTATTAAAATGTAAATATTCTTAATAAATCAATGATAATTTTCATTTATTTTTAAGAACACACAAAAAGACAAATAACCCATTTTGATCTCATGCATTAATTCTCCCCACGGTTATATATTGTGACATTTATACTAATGAATGAAAACCAAGTTTCTCGATGTGAAACCAGTATTATTATAGCTCCATAGTATAATCAGCACATCACAGTTCTTGTTTCAATTTTCATATCCAATCTAATATTCAGATTACCAAACTTTATGGCAGAAAGAAGATAGTTTTTTTCTGTTTGTTTGTTTTTATCTGAAGGAGTCTTTCTTTCTTAAGAATACTATATAATTTGCACTAAATCTTTTATACACTGTAGCATTTTTGCACAAAACATAAAAGCAATTATTTTAAAGTAATTATTTTCTAAAGTAATTCTTTTAAAATAATTATTTTATAGAGAATTTTTAAAGTAATTATTTTCTGAAGCAATTTTTTAAAGTAATTTTTTCTAAAGCAATTATTTTATCTTTTCATATAAACTTCTATTCCCTTAATTTATGGAGGTAAGTGCATTAGAGTACATAATTATGTAAATTTCAGGAATCATGTGAGACAATATATCATAACATTACCACTGAATCATTTTTATAGAAAGAATATAAATTTTACAGATTATAGTTCCAGGTAGTTTGATTCAAGATAACCTGAATAAAATAATTAGGAATCGCGTTCAAAGCAAATTTCATAAAATTCAATTTGCATTTTCATGAAATTTCTCACTTAATAATGAATAATTCATTTTACATCAAAATTTTGAATACGATCATACTTCGGATTCATTATTCAGTTTCAAAAATTTGAAAACACGACGAAATGAAAGTTAATTTCAAATTGGCAATGGGTTCCGGAGTTAGTTGCAACAAAGTGAAATAGATAACAATTTTACATTTGAATATTTTCTCCTATTGGTAAAATAACGAAGTTTTGGTTAATTAAAAACGATAATAATTATCAAACTACTGAAAATTCCTTTTAGAATACTGTCTTTAGAGATTATTTGCTTCACCAGGATAATTAATTATGTTTAATTTCAACCTAATTTCTTATGTAAAATTTATTGTTGATGATTCTTTTAGCAAAATATTTTGAAAAATCATCAAGTTCAAATTGAAGACATGTTATTTTAATTGACACACACATGTCCTGTATATTTGCATATTTAAACCTACATATTGCAATTAAGAACATCAGATTCAAATCACATTAAAGAGCTTGATCTAATAATACTTTAGGAAAAGATAGATACTTATTTATGTATGGTAGAGAAGAGAAGCAACACTAAAAAGGATTTTTTTTTTAATTTGCATCGTATAAATATGTAAATTATCTGCTTATAAACTGACAAAAATGATACTGGTGTCTTCTAAATAAAATAGTCATAATTTGGATATTCTCATTGGAAACATTCAGGAGACGGTTTAGTTGTAAATTTTTCCGATTTTTCAATGTCAATTTTAAAGCATTTTTATTTAACTTAACTTGTTTGAATGACTGTAAAAATAGAATTTTGTAATTGATTTTTCACTTGCTAGATTATGTATTAGAAGTCCTAGATGGCAATGATTGTTTTAATATTTTAAAGAAATAATTATCAGATTATTATTAATTAAAATATATTCTATCGATGTTCACTTGATGGTGAGTTTTAAAAAAATTTGATAGTGTAATTAAAAATTTACTGAAAATTATTAACATGTAATAAATCCTGCTGCTTACTAAAACAATAAAATAATGCATTTATTGAAACTTTTCCTTTGAAATTTCAGTTTATTATTTTGATTATTTTATATTTTTGTATCATTCATTTAATGCAAACGAATAATGTAATTCTACTTTTGAAACTCAACTATACCATGTTATGTTTTCGACATCAATCTGCATTATTTTTTGCATTATAAAATGCATGTTAAGAATGAATAGGAATAACAACTTTTCGACTAACAAAGACATTAAGCTATTTTTTGGTGTAATATCATGCAAGGAATACATTAAAGTTAATAGGGCATATAATATAGCATTATTCCATGTCTTGTAGTTATAATTTCTACTATGCATATATTAAGTAGAAAATATAGCCTACTAGAGGTTTCTGATCCTCGTCAAAATCCTCTTGAAACCAAAATTCAATCTTTCGGCATAAAAATTATCAGCTTTATCAGTAGCATATTCATTTGGTTTAGTTGCATTTATAGGATACATAACGAACTTTACCTTATCTGACGCATGTTGATATGCAAGAATTATGAAGACACAAAATGACACGATTGCAAGTGAGAAAGATATTCACAAAACAAAAAAAAGGCAATCTATAATATGAGAATGAATGTTATTTATGAAATTAAATATTCTGAAAAGAAAAGGAAAGAGAAAATAATAAAATAAAAAAGAGAAAATTGTATTTTCAAATCTACGAAAATTAGATCTTTGAACTTCAAATTTCGAAATTTTGATTTATGAATCATGCAAATTTGAAAAAAAAAAAGTTTGTTAATTTATGAGAAAATGCAACAAGAACTAAAGAATTTATCTTCTGTTGTTTATATATATTTATATAAAATAAATTTGTGCATCTAAGAAAGACACAAAATTAGATAATTACACGTGAGAAAACTATTCGGAAAACAAAGCAAATGACAAATTGTAAGATGAGAATTAATGCGATTTATGAAACAAAATATTTTGAAACAGAAAAGAAGAGAAAATGATGGCATAAAAATAATGATAATATTCAGTAATGATTTCAAATCCAATATAAAAAAAAGAGTATATATTATTTTAATGTGAACGTTGCGTGCTTAATTATATAAATGATATGGGAAATATAAGTATGCTGGAACATTTTACGATAATTCACGTTGAAATTAATTCTTTATTTGTCATATTGATTAGAGAAGAATACAATTTTCTAAAAATGTACAAAAGTAACTGATAAATGTAAAGACAAGTGTTACTATTTTTTCAGAAAACACTGGAACAGCATCAGTTTAAAAAATATTGTATTTTTATAGCTTACAAAAAAAAAAGACATTTGTTCCTATTCCATATAACTTAAATCAGGAATACTATATTGGAATCGAGAAACCTACATAACAAATTTAGCAACCATGTATTTTATTCAAAAAAAAATCGTATTGTATAACACTAGTTTTAAAGAAGTGATTTTAATATTTTCATTATACAATTGTTCAGTTGTGATATAATACAAAGGAATATATTTAGCCTGACTTTATTAAATTGATTTTTCTGAAATGCTATAAAAAGATATAAAAAAATCTTAATTTCGAATTTTTATTAAACTACGGGCGTTTAATAAGCAAAACAGTAATATGTATTATATTCATAAATTCAAATATTTTTCATAAGTCTTAGAACAAGATATAAAATATAAACATTCCTTCAATATTCGAACATTTATAAAA
>JAPMOR010086929.1:23514-43554 GCA_026543865.1 Argiope aurantia
AAGATATAAAATATAAACATTCCTTCAATATTCGAACATTTATAAAAGCTAGATTTAATATTTTGCGATTTATCCATCCTCTCTTCAAGCCAATTTGAGAATTATAAAATTTTCCCTAATGATTAAAGTGGATCTATGGAATTGGTTTATTTTTTGATAAAATGAAAAGTATATTAAATTCTGATTTGAGATTTTATATTATTTAATTTCATGTTACCACACATAATGAGATTATATATATAATTTTTATAAAAAGTAACCGTAGTTAATAAAAAAATAGCCATCCTCCGTTTTTGGTAGTCTTTTCTAGAATAATAATTAACAGGAAAAAAAAACTGAATAATAATTTTTTCTATTCCGTTGTTTTGTCCTTATCCTAAAATCACTTGGAGGCTTTGAAAGTTATTATAATGCCAAAATAAAAATGTACTCATTTATGATCAAAATTTAATCCAGGAATTCTGTGATGAAGTAAATAAAATCATTTATCTTAAAGAAAAGAACTATTTATCATTAAACAGCAGTTAATCAAAATATTTGAATTCTTTTTAAAGAAGGGATCATTTAAAAATAAGAAAATTGTTTTAATCCCTGGAATGCAGTTAGTTAACAGTATTTCAAAATATAATTTGGTTTTTTCAACCGATCTAAACAAAACTTCGACAGAGAACTACAATTGGAGTCACAAACCACATATTGAATTCAATATATTTATTCAATATATTATTAATTTTGAGTTATTGCTGTTACATGTTTCTATAGACCAATAGACGATCAAATCCTCTTTGAATTTGGCACAAAACTTGACAGATGTCCACACTGTAACCGCTAAATCTGTGCACCAAATTTTAACCATCTAGTTCTCTACATTTTGCAGTTATCGCCTTAACTTATATTCGAAACTCCGGATAGACAGACATCCTCTGAACAAATTTTGTTCAAATTCTGATGGAAATCTTCACAGTGTACGTATACAAAATTTCATCTGTCTAGCTAAAAGTGTTTTTGAATTATATTTATAATAAAGAGAAAGATATTGTTTAAATTTGTTTCTCGAACTCATTCTAAACCATAAAGATTCATTAAAAACTCGAGTTCGAATTTTTTGAGGATTATATTACTTTGTTTATACTTCACATATGTCTCTTTACGAAAAACAAACAGTAAGACCACATTCAATATATTGTATAGAAGTTAATTTATAATTATGTAAAATATTTTTTTTTTTTTTATTTTCGAATGCAAGATTAAAGAATCTTCTCATAAATAATTGTTGATATACCTCAGCCCATTGTGCTATTAACTTTCTACTTACATACAAGTGATACTTACTTGACGAAAACTACTTAACAACGCCATTCATTCCTTATTGAAAAACACATCTATTATGAAAATCTTGCTCACTCAAATTTGATAATCATTTAACGATTACACTCAGACGTGTCAACCTTCAGAGGCCCACACCTCCATCCCTCATAACTAATTTGACGTAGTAAAGCTGATTGCAATCTAGGAGTGTGTTCTGATAATTGACAACACTCGGAACTCGTCTGACGAGATTGCCTCAATTACATCCTCAGAGTCATTGCAAATCCGGGTTTCAATAAGGTTCATTTGATTAAGCCCAAAGCACCCTGGGGCATTGGGAAGTTCATCGTAATTTCACGACGATGAATTCTAGCATCGACTTTGATAATGATTTATGTACCACTTGTGGGTCGGTTTCCTAATGATCAAAATCGATTTCACTCGCCAGGAAATCTTTGCAGCATCAGTGATTGGGACAGGTCCAAATATTTGGCCATGATATGCATGCGTGGTCAACATAAGCTGGTGATCAATCATATCTTTCATTTTCTCTCAAGATGAATCTTGAAGGGGGGGGTCCTTAGTGATATTTACTGTCCCAAACAAATCCCTATCCTTGGCCACTTTCGACAGACGGTGGCTAATACTTTGCTAATTGCTGTTTGTGGGACAAATAATCTCAGTTTTGTTTGCACGAGCACTGCAGGAAGGGTAATTATATGAAATGTGAATCTATATTTGTCTTCAATTAGGAATACAAACTGAATAATTAATGGGAAATTTATTATTTTGTGAAGGCATTGGCAGGTTATATAACATGTAATGTAATGAGAAGATTGTAAAGTAATCTAGGTGAAATACATCGTCATTATAATGTCATTTGTGACTCTTTATTTTGTAAAACTAATTATTTTTGTGTTGCCATTTTTTATGCGCAATGACAGTAAAAACAATTTAGAGTAAATTCAATGAAAAAATTGGGAACTCGAAGTCGATTGAATTATTTTTGTCTTAATAAAGGTAAATTATTTCTAGATGTATCATCTTTGCCTTACTGTTTATAACTCTAGATAAAATAAATTAACGCGAATAAATAGATTCTTTATTATACATATTTGCATCATGTATGAAATAACAATTGCTATAAAATATAACAGTTTAATTCATTCCGAGTAGGTACTTTTTATCTATAAATACCAATACATCTAAACGTTTCAGATTTTTAAAAAAAGGAAAAATATATAATAAATAAAATTAGCTTTTCGTTCACCAAATTTAAACACTATTGTTTCTCATTCATTTACCCTATTGCCTCTTTTTCAGTTATCTGTTCATCTGTGGTGTTTTATCTTTCACTTCAGTTAATAATCAGCTGTAAAAATATATCTGAACACAATGAATAACTATATAAAATATGTTTTAAGAAAATTCTTGCTCTCAAGTAAACAATGCATCCAAATAAGTGTAAATATCATTGCGTTGTTCTAAAAATTAATTTAATTAAACACATAGCAATAGCCACGTTCGCAATCACGAGATTCTGCATGGAATATTCCAGTGGGATTCTATAATTACATGAACACAATGCCAAATACAGTTGATTAAAAAGCTAAAGTTTATTTACATTTACAGTTAGAACGATTGATTATATTATACAATAAAACATATTTAATATACTAGTTTAGTAAATTTGATTTAAGAATATTATCTCTTAATGGAGTAAGTATGTTTACAAAAATAATGAATATCACAGATCAAAACATTTAACAAATACTGAAAAAAATTCCATATGAATCATTTTAGTTCATTACATGCTCAAACCTATTTACAAATATTAATGATAAAGTTCATGCAGTCATATTCTCCTTTCTTGTTTAAGATCAGGAATGTGTATGTACCTTTCGAAAATTTGCTCAAATGTGATGTGAGCTAAACATTTTCACTAAGGCACATAAAGCAAGAAAAAAAATCCCAATATGCAAGCATGCAGATCGTGTAAGTTGAGATTCTGGCCATTTAATCAATAATTTGTTTTCGCTGTGGAATAACTATGGTTTTGCATATACATTAATTTCAAAACGGCTCATTTCTCAGGGATCATTCGTGTAAACACTTGTCAAATTTAGTTTTGATCTTCTTTCATAACAAAAGATTTTTTTGTCCCATAAGACATATTTTGAAAAGGGCATGCCATGTTTTACTCAAAAAAGAAATCATTGTAAAGAGGGAGAAGTGACTAGTAGTTTCAGATTCTGTTTCTAAAAAGTGAATTTCAATTTTTATGTTATAATTATCAGTGCTGAATGCTCTTGACGCGAATTAATATCAGAATCTGAAGTTCAAATTTTCAGATAACTTGAATGATTTTGCAGTATGTACATGCATACAGCATTTCATATTGTATATTCTCTATGAATATATAAAGAGTAAAAATAGTAATTCTATGAATGTGCATAGTGAATTCTAATTTTTTTCTTTCTTCCTAATATGTTATATTTTTGAAATTTTCTGTTTGTTTTTTTAAATTGCTTTTATGTTTTCGATCGCAATTTCATAATATTTTAAAAACATAATTTTTGATGAGTAATAAAATTATTAAAGATTCATTCATTACCGTCGGCAATCCCTGTTACTAAATTTGAGATGAAAATTAAATAGTAGACGCTATAATAATTTAAATAATGGTACTAAATCATTATTTAAAGTCATGAAATAAAATTATCAGAAGATAAAATAAGTAAAAACTAAAATTTTTAAAACACAAACAAAAGTTATTTTTAAATATCAATTTCATTTGTATTTTATCTGAGAGATTTAAAAACTACTAAAGAAGGCCTTTTTATTTTATTTTATAAGAAACAACTTAGCATTCATTGTCAGTTTTTATGTGCATTTTTGTCTCTAAATTTAATATCCTGCTAAATTTGGAATAAAAGTTTCTTGATTCATTTTGAATGCAACGGAAAGTTATTTAAATTTAGGTGCATTTAATTCTAACGCTAAAGCAAAAAAGCTTTTAAGAAGCAGAGAAAATAAAAAGTTTAATAAAAAGAATATGTGCGTTTTTTTCACTTTATGTTAGTTCAACGGTTGAAAACTGTTAATAAAAAAATTGTTGAAAATAAGATTTCCTTAAGTTAAATTATGCATTTTGAAAAGTATGAAATAGGGTAAATTGGCTTTTAGTGAAATTGCCAAACAATTTTTTTCAAGAAAGTAGATTGTTTAAGTAGCTCGTAAAAAATGAATTAGTACACAATTCAAGAGCTACGTGATTTTATTTTCATCCAGTTATATCTTATTTCTACGCTTTATTCATCTTGTGAATGTAGCGCATTAAGCAATTTCCTGGATGAAAGATAATGATTAAATATATTTTATAAAATAAAATAATGATAAATACTAAAACAGCTTCAATAATGTATTAGATTTTAGGAAATTAAAGCATTATATTTTTAGGAGATGTAATAATATGTGACATGCAATGAATTGAACTATAGTGGAACTTCTCTAATATGTAAGCTTTTTATTCCAATGCGTCAGTAATTCAAGTGTTTCTCTAACGCTTTGAATTTTAGATTATCATTATATTAAAATACGGTTCTACAGAGCAATTTGGTAAATTCTAAGCCAAATATGATAAAAATAAAAATGGTTTTATTTTTGAATTGCTTTTGTTATTTGAATAAAATCAAGTCTAGTGACCCGTGAAAAACCGGAATGAATGAATATTTAAAGATTTTTCATTCAGTTGGTGACTTTATTATTGTACAATTTACTCAAACATAAAGACGTAAAAATGACTCATTACTTAGAAAAAAGTACTTTAAACATTAGACGCCAATTTATTTCATACTTTGAAGCTTTATTTTGTAAATATTTAAAACTGTATATTTTTTATTTATTGAATTTATTTATATAATTGTTAAAATAATTTTATAAAATAAATATTTTTATTCCAATATTTATCATCCTGTTTATTAATATGACTAATTTTTTATCATTTTATTTGAAACTGAATTGAAATAATAAATATTATAGTTCTATCCTAACTACCATTTAGTTTAGAAATAATCATTCCCTTCATTGCAATTATTTTTTCAACAAATTAAATCTATCAAATTGAATTTATTGGAAAAATCGAATTTCAAGCCTACATCTTGTTTTCCAAATTCCTCTGTTGAATATTTTTCATAAATTGTTCTCATATTGGACTACTTTTTTCTAAGTAGTTGAAACTTATAATGATTTTTTTTAAAACTGAATTAATTACTTAATTTGTTTCTATAACTGAATTATTTAAACGACTAAAAGGAAATTCAAAACATTAGTCCGGAATATCATGACATGATAATACTTTAGACTTGATTCATCGATTTTTACTCCCTTTTTTTTATTTGCAAAATTTCTTTCAAATGTATGGGAGCGAAAGCATAAATGTTAAAAAGGGCACTTAATATCACTGCAACACTTTAAATAAACAAATGCAATAGTTATAAATATAGGAAATGTTGTTATAACTGAATAGAAATATCTCTGCCCTGCCATAGCATCTGGGGTAAACTGACTGATCTTCCTTTTCGCGAAGAAATAGAGGAAGATAGGTCTGATTCTTAATCACTATCACTGATCCAGGTACAGATTGCCCTCCAAGAGAGAATTCTCTTCATCGGAGTGGCTAAGTTCATGAAATTATATAATAATTATACAGAAGCGGGAACCAACCATCATGCTAGGAGTTTTTCAATTCATTTTTAAATAATTAAAATGTCACTACCCCAAAGATAAAATTTGAGATTGTTTTGGGCCACTATGCTGTATAACCCTTTCATTACTAATCTGGCCTTTAAAGCTCTATACTAAAAGGGCATTTTTTTCTGGTTTCTGTTTTAAACGGGGCAACGGGTTAACTAAGATATCATTAATCTAATATATCATCGAGATATATTTGCATCCTAAATTCCTCATTTAAAAAAGAAGCCCTCTCTAAAATGATACATTAGTATAGAACTTGCAAGGTCGGGTTAAACCCGAATAATAGCGAGAGAATTAAATCTATTATGGGGCTGAAACTATGTTCGATAGAATTCTTGTAACTTAGAAATGATAAAATAGATATAAATATAATGATAAAATAGTTAAAAAGGGATGCATTTTATTTTATTTCAAATTATTTGTAAGCTGATAAAAAAATTATATTTTTCTTCAAAATTTCAGTTATAACAGTAAATTAAGATATCTTAAATTCGAAAAATATTGAAAGAATAATGAACTAATTTGTCAGTAACTTAAACTTAAAACGCAATTCCTTTTATTCAAGATCGCACAGTTTTTTGTTCTTAGTGGTTTCTTACCATTCCATTAATAAAAGGGATAATTTTCCCATTCTTCAAATTGTTGCCTAAGTTTCATCAATCCTCTAACTATTATCAATTACAAAACTCCGATGATTTCGCAGATGTAACGGTGAGACGATATGAAAATGAAGCTCGCGCCAGTTTTGAACAAACCATCATACAGGAACCCCTTTTTTTCTAGTTGGAAAAGCTCTTACCTTACTTACTTACCACTATCACTTTGTGCTCCATAAATGAATTTTGCGATTGTTTTGGTTCATTATGCTGTTTAACCCTTTCGCTACTAATCAGGCCAAAAATGATTATGATAGTTCTACGTTAATTAAGGGCATTTTGGGTCGGTATCTGTGTTAAATGGGGTGCAGAATACGGAGCAAGGTATACAGAAGTATACCCATCCTTTGGATCCTGAATTCGACGATTTAAAAAAAACCCGCTCCAAAACGGCCCATTAGTATTAAACTTACACGGTCGTGATAACCCGATTAATAGTTGTTGTTTATTATGGCATTTGCCATGGACAAGCCAGCTGTTACAAAGACAGCGGTGGGGGAGCGTCTTTTGTTTTTATAATAGTGCCATCTAGGGCCAAGAGAACGACTTAGCTACACACACGTTACAACCCTTTTTACGGGGCGGACTTCAATCACGCATTTCATTCACTCATCCACAGATCATAATTTAGACCTCAATCAGAGAACGATAACCCCTTATCTAGTACCCACAGTGCTATTACTCTCGACATGGAGGACTTTGTGATCACGACAGATTTATACGCGCGTCAGCCATCAGGCACGCGGAGAATCTTCGGCCGGCGGGGTTAGAACTCGCAACCTCCGGTTAATAGTGATAGGGTTAAATGCTATATGAATTAAGGGTATGAAACTATGTTCAAGAGAATTATTGCAAATTGGAAATGATAAAATAGATAAATACGTATCAGTTAAAAGACATTTATCTTATTTTAGTACCAATTATTTGTAAGTTGATGGAAAAATCATTTTTTTTATTTTTCTATGAAATTCCAGCTATAACATTAAATTAATATACTTTATATCCGAAAATTATTGAAAGAATAATGAACTAATTTGGAAGTAATTGAAGCTTAAAACGCAATTCCTTTTATTCAAGAAGCACACTTTTTTGTTCTCAGTGGTTTCTTACCATTCCACAAATAAAATGGATAATTTTCTCAATCTCCAAATTGCTGTCCAAGTTTCATCAATCTTGTAACTATTATCAATTACAAAGCTTCGATGATTTCGCAGATGTAACGGGGCCGATTGAAAAATGAATCTCGCGCCAGCCTTCCAACCAACCCTTATCACGGAACCCTTTTTTTCCAGTTGGAAAAGCTCTTACCTTACTAACTTACTACTACAGGACCTCGCTTTCGTCGATGGGTGTAAGTAAAAGGCCCTAAAGCGTACCGAATCAAGATAAAACGTTCTGAAGATATCCTAGAGTAATTGACCCGTCACTGAAAAAGAAGGAAGAAAATTACTAAAGAAAGAACTACTAATATATATATATATATATATATAAGATACAAAAGACGTCGTCTACCAAAGCGATCATTTCTTATAAATGACATTAGAAACGTCATTTCCTCTGCAGAGTCTCCCAAAAAAAAAGTTAATAAAAAATTTGGTGGAGAAAAAAAAAAAAAAAAAAAAAAAAAAAATTGACAGCGCTGTCTGAGATGAAGCAGATCCGTAATCATAAAATCGAAATAAATTGCCAAGGAAATTGGGAAGGAGAAGACGTTGGATGAAACAGATATTTTTTCTGCCTGTACATGCGAAGGAGAGATATCTATATGAAAGATTTTAAAAGCTCATACATCAAGCGATTACTGTATTATCGAAGAGCGCTTATGCACTCGATTGACGAGAAAGTGGCATTGATTTTGAAAGGGAATGAATTTTGTTTTCACAGTCGCTTAGACATTTGTTTGTCTTGTAGATGAGAGAACAATCCTAATACTTTCAGGGAAGGAGAGCATAAATCAAAATTCTTGATTTGCAATTTGAAAGAGTGATTGTTTTAGGATTTCCAACTTGTATCGATATTAGGTTGTTTTGTATTTTCTCTCGGTGTTTTTCATAAAACCCAGATGATATCAATCAATATGAATTTATAAGAGCAAATTGGTGGCCACGAGCAGGTAATTTATCTTAAATCTCTGGAGAGAGTCAATCTGTATACTTTCGAAATCAAAATCATGTCTTGTTAATGATAAAATTTATCTTCAAAATGCATTCGCATCTGTTATATGATATTTTTTCTTTTTATTATTCAAAATAAAGCATGGCATCTAATGAGATAAGAAGTTTGATTATTTATTAGAAAAGTTGACCTGTTGTGATTGTTGCAAACATATTAATAAAAAATAATAAAAAGAAATTGGCTTTCAGTCTTGTGATTC
Organism: Argiope aurantia; assembly: GCA_026543865.1. NCBI lineage: Eukaryota > Metazoa > Arthropoda > Arachnida > Araneae > Araneidae > Argiope > Argiope aurantia. Next base: position 32,608 of record JAPMOR010086929.1, read on the forward strand.
AAATCTTGACGAAAAAGACATTCTTTAATGAATAAGATATGTGTATAATCTATTCATTGGAAAATTTGTCTATTTATTTTGAATAAAGTTTGAATAATTTTATTCTTCAGGTAAACATTACCAATCCTTTTATTAATATACAAAAAATCTAACATACAAAATAAAATCTAAAATACAAAATACAATCTAAAATAAAAAAAAATTAAAAATCAGCATTCCAATAAACATTTAAGAAAATTTCACGATTTTTATGAAGTAATTAACTGCTGAACTTGTTTGATTAATATCAATGATTATAATATTATTTGGAGATGGATTTTGAATTTCAATTTTGACCATCCGTATATACTTAGAATGACACCTGAGTGACAAACATTTTTCCAAATCCATCCAGATTTAGCCACCACACCATAAAAGGAAAAGAATGAATAGAAATATTTAAATATTTTCAAATATAAATAAATGATACATTTTTTCTTTTTGAATAATACAAGTATATTTTGCGATCTAATGTACAAAAGTATATTATGTGATCTGATGTACAAAAGACTATTATGTGATCTAGTGTATATAAGTATACTGCATGATAGTGTAGCTAAAAATATATGCTACTATTTCAAAAGCAAATAAATCATGCGCGGTGTGCTTGATCACAGTCATTTAAAGCAAAATTTAAATAAGCAAAATAAATTATTTAAATTAATCATCAACTATGTTTTCTCAATTTTAGGATCTATGAATAAACTATATTTTAATTGCTTTACTTTGAAATATATGAACTGATTTCTTTTCCTTTTTCAGCAGGCATAAATATGAAACTGTTATTTTTTTAATGTCACGAGTTTTATGAAATAATTAATTACAAACCATGTTTGATTAATATAAATGAATAACATTAATCATGATTAACATTAACAAACATTAATATTATTAATAATAGCATTATTTTGGAGATGGATTTTGAATTTCAATTTTGAACATGCATAGAGTCACCCTGAGCGACATCCTTTTTTCCAAGTCCATTCAGAACAATAGAATTATATTATGTGATCTGATGTACAGACGTATATAATGCGATCTAGTGTATAGAAATATATGGTATGATAGTTAAATTAGAATAACTACTACTTCAAAAGTATGCGTGCAGTGCTTGATTATATACATTCTAAGCAAGGATTGAATAAAAAAAATTATTTAAATCATTCATCAACTGGGTTTTCTCGATTTTATGTTAAGGAATCAACTATGTTTTGCTTTAAACTGAAATATTTGAACTGATTTTCTTCAGCTCGCTTATATTATAATTTTAATAAAATCTTTTTCCCTATTAGTAATATAATTATAACTTGGACACCAAGTCAAAATTACCTTCATCCAGACTAAATAGGCTATTAATCAGAATGCCTGTTATTAACTGTATTTTAATTGCTTTACTTTAAAAAGTTTGAACTCATATTTTTTCTTCCAACTGCTTATATTGCCATTTTATTGAAAGAATTTCTCCTACAAACAAAATAATTACAATTTGGGAGCCTTCACTCTGTCTAAATAACAGGGTAATAAAGTTGGAATCTTAATGGGCATACTTGGCCAATGTACCGCCCCTGTCGCAAATGGTAAGTCCCGCTAGGTAAATGTAGGTAACTCGAACTTACAACCTTAATATATTCATTCGGCAACCAACATCATGTTGAAAGCTTTTCATGTCCATTATCATGTGTCAGTTTATGAAATTTTAAGATTTGATAAGAAAAATAAAAAAAAAAAATTCTAAGAAATCTTTAGACCATAGAGATAAGAGGCAAATTTAGATTTGAATGAAAGGCAAATAATTAAAATTTTTGCTGCGCACATTTCTATATATTGATTATCTTAAAAATATAGAACTTTGAAATGATATATAAATGTATGAATTAAATAATTCATTATTTACGCTTCATAACCATACTCATTAATTTATGATATATTCAGAACATTCAACCAGCTTATCCAAAATATTGAAAAGATTAACAAATGTTTGGTTACCTTAATGAAAAGCAAACGGATGATTTAAATTTTAAAAAAATGATGCATTATAAGGTTATGAAAGAAATATTGTCCATTAATTTAAGGCGTATTCAGTTGGGCATTCATCGAACTCATTTCTACAAGTTCCGTATTTAACTTTGGCGCAATGAAAAATGAAATGCAACTATCATGTTAGGTTTAGAGATCTAAAGATATAAATTGTCTTCAAAGAATTCAAAATCTTTCAATAACAATCATTAAGTTAACTATTCATGCTAAAAGACTATAAGTTTTACAGAATAGTTAACTGGAATACTACATTGCTATTCCGAAGCATGAATAATGGAATGCATGTATCCCTAACTCAAGTGAAAGCAAATCAATCAGAATCTTTCGAAGTTGTTTTCAAATTCATTAATGAAATATTAATGACTTCGGTACTAAATGATGTTCATTAAATTTCGGTATGCTATTTAATTAAATCTGCTGATTAATATCCAAAATTACATGACAAAAGTATATATATTAATTGAAAATAATTATAAGTATATATTAATAAAATAAGGTACTTATTAATTTTATTTCTGATGAAAGTGTAACGTATCCCTCACATTCTTACCCAGCTCATATCATATCATAATCATTAATTTTTAATTTAATTTCGTTTATTTAAACATTTACATCTATAAAAATATAATAATTCATAATATGGCTGTAATATTCGCTGTTTTGAATCGATTCAATCTATAATCTTATTATTCTAAATAAAGAGAACACCATAATTACTTTGAAAGAACTCAGTACGATTTATTTAAAAAATTCTTTCTTTCCTTATGTCCGGATACATAATGGAAGAAAATTATTTTTTCCACAATAATTCCTGCCTATAATTTAGTATGAATTAAAATTGTGTATATAATCAGGAGGAAAGAGAATGCTGGATTAGTGTATAATAGGGATGATTTTACTTTTTTTTCAAAGATATATTACGTTGTTTGAATTAAAAAGTAATTTTTGCTAGGAATTGTGAAAATTTGAGTGGTAATAAATAATTAATTATTTCTAGGAATAATTATTTATTACCTCTAACTTTTATAAAGCTCTAGTTTTTAAAAAAATCATATCAAAATTTCTCGTTATGACATAAAATAATAAATATAATTACTATTATATTTATATATTTATATCCACATTAATAAGAGGGGGCAATTAAGTAAGATTTTGGGGGTTTTCTGTGATAATTCCTGTAAATATTACTGCGAAAAATTAATTTTTTACACTGACATTTAAAACTAAAACACTTTCCGATGACACCAATCTATTTTGTATTTTTTTTTTCTAAATTTTGTTAAGTTTTAAATACAGTTATTTGTATAATTCCCAAAAGTATGATTTATTCTTTCGAGGTTTTAATATATTTTCTTCTCCTAAACTGTTACCGTTACTTCAATCGCGAAATTTTTTTTCCGCTGCTGAAAACTACAGCCGAAATATTCTCCTTATCATAATGCATTCTTTACATAGGATTCAAAAAATAAAGTTATGTTACAGTAATATAACCAAATTAGAAATACATATTAAGTTTAAATTGCAAAAAGTAAATAAAATCTAATAAAAAAAGAAAAAGTTGAATACATTTCCAAGAGCACTCTCAGGCATGGATTCAAAAAAGGAATTCTTTTGTATGAGGAGTTGGACTTTCGTTTAAATATTGACGCCTCGACATCCGAAAATCCAAAAATTTGAAGTTTTTAAAATTTAAGAATCAAAATCAATAAAGAAATGACATTCAAATTATACATTAATAAACAAAATATTATTTCAATATTTAAATCCAAGCTAAAACTGAATAAACAAAAAAACATCAATAAAATATAAAAGCAAAGAACATATCTGTTGAAAAAATATACTTCAAAAGGCTCGTTATGAAGAAAACTAAATTTGCTATTGCAGACAAATAGACTAAACTAAATTGAACTTTCCCGTGTTTAAAGCTGGAAACGCCTACAAAGCTTGATCAAAGTTCTTAGCCATTATATGGAATGCATTAAACTTTCTCAACGCCAACTATTAAGTTGAAATAAAAAAAAAGAATAAACTAGAAAGCAAATCTTCAGTTTTAAAAATATTAGATTATAGGTTAGAAAAGAGATAAACCATTTCTTGTTAAAGTTTCTATATTGCTATACTTTTTGGAAAAATCATTTAAAGTTTTATTTTTAATAAGATTGTCTGCTGCCTCAATTTAAGAAATATTGTTACTACAGATTGTTTTAATCCTTTTAAATTACACACAGGTTGGTTTGGTTTAATTATATTAATGTCCCGTTTTTAAGCAACACTTGGGCTATTTTGGGACGGACCTCGTAATTTTGAACCGTGGTCAGATGACGAGGACGACACCTGAGCTGACACCCCCCTCTCCACTCCACACCATACCAGCGGGAGGACGTTTGGTCAGGACGGATTTAACGTGCATCAGACCCCCTTACACGACGGTTCTTCTGTGGAATCGAGTCTCGAACCTGAAACCCTCCGGTTACGAAGCCGTGACCTTACCACCAGGCCACCGCGGCCCACTTTAAATTACGCACAGAAAATCAAATTTTTGAAAACTTTAGAGTTAAAATTAGAATAGTAATTACTCAGTTTAATTACTCTGTATTCACTCATTTCTTTTATCATAAATACCTACCAAAGATTTTTGATTAGTAATTTCTACTTTTAAATCCAAAAAGTAAATATGTTTCGATTTTCGTTCGTTTCAGTTATTAATGGTTTTGGATAACAATCAAAAACAGTATTAGCATTTTCTATGTTTAATAAAAGAAAATCATCAATGTTATTTTTGATAGATTATGTCTTTTGGTTTTATAGAGTGATATTTGTCTTTGGTCATAGTGGTTTGGTTTAATTCAATTGCTTGTGGTTTTGCTTGGATTTTAATTTTTATATAATTTTAATGTCATTTCTTTATTAATTTTAATTCTTAACTTTAAAAACCTCAATTTCTCGGAATTTTCAGCCCACGAGGGGTCAATACTTGGACAAAAGTCAGACTCCGTACTGAAAAAATCCCCAGTTTTAATCCCTGCCTGAGGGTGACCCTTGATAAATTCTTCCGGCCAGATTCATCTTAATCTTTTTCATTCCATTTTATTTATTTTTTGCAATTTAAACTTAATATTTATTTTTAATTTAGTTAAATTCATTTGTGTTCTACGTGTAGCACATTTGTGCACTCTAAGTACAATGTGTCTTTCATTTAGTAGTTTTCGACTCAGAAAATATTTACTTTATAAGTAGTTACATAAATATATCTTAAGCTTTATGCTTCGTAATTTCCTATTACAGTAATACAATTGTGTACTATAACATGCAATCTGAAAAAGAAAACTAAATATTTTTAATGTCACTTCATTGTCATGGGAATAGACTGTATTAGAATAAAATGACACGTCTAATCTTTGTGAAAATTTGATAGTTCCATCAAGTTCAGGAGTTGCATTGAAATTGAGCTGAATCAATATTCCCAACAACTCAGCTGATCTTCAAATGCGATTAATGGGCAATATATAAACCTCACTGGCACAAAGAAATAATTGCATGTTTTTCCTGACCTCTGCACAACAAAATATCTACCAAAGCTTCTTTCATATACAATTCCAAACCGGCAGAAACTCACAAAAGAATACAACTTTTAATCTTACCCAACTCTTACGCTACCTGATATCCACACATGAAAGATCACCGTATTCCTTCCAGTGCTGCTCTTAAAAGATACGCGATCCCCTTGAACGCATGGGCGATCACGTATTTTTGAGTCACAAAAGAGTGACCCAGATCCAAGGAATGCTGCTGACAAGCGGCTGACAATAGGAGAGAAAAGAATCACTTGCTCGATATCCTGGTAAGTGAAAAAAATAACATATTCCTTTGAGATTTTTGTTAGCTGATTGGGATAGAAGGAGTAGCTATTTGTTGTAGTGGAATGTATGAGATAATGGTTTTATCAGTAGGCCGACGGGAATTTGGATCTTCTTTCATTTATTTTGAATATGAAAGAAATAGGGATAAATTAGAAACATATTCTTCAATACCATGCTAGCATGCGCTTATAAATATTGAATTATTTGAAGAATATTTTACAATGAATATAAAATTTATCTTAATAAATTTCGATTTAATTCCATAAGTAATATTTAGCCGTAAAAATGATTCATTTACATTTTTATTAATGTTTATACCATAAATGCCACCTTTGGCAGCTGACTTTGTTCGCTTAAAATATATTAATCACGATTTGTTGTAACGGAATCTATGAGGTAATGGTTTTATCAGTAGGCCGAAGAGAATTTTGATTTTCTTTCATATGTTTTAATATGAAGGAAAAGAGATAAATGAAATACATGTTCTTTAATATCCTAAGCAATATGCTTTAATATCTAATTGTTTGAATAATACTTTGCAGTGGATATGAAATATATCTGAATGGATTTCGATTTAATTCTATCAACACTGCTTAACTGTAAAAATGATTAATTGTATGCTATAATAGTCACCTTTGGCAGCTAACTCTATTCGCGTAAAGTGTCAGTTTTCCTGCATATTGAATTATTAATATGGAATGCATACAGTTTTTTTATATAAGAATGAAAGTATAGGCATAATGAAATTGATCTACTATGAATGAATGCGCGTGGCAACAAAAATAAATATCGTTAAAGCATTCACGGAATTTTATAAATCATCTTATTATCTTCAATGATGAAATAATTATATAAGTTAGGATCAATTATTTCATGAAGTAATATGGAATTATATTGAGTCGCTGACATATACATAAGAAAGAGAACATTATCTTACGAAATGTTTGTGGAGATGAAAATTTTATTTTAAGGTTGATGTCCAAGTAAAACAACTTTTTATCATAATTTGGATATCCCAAACCGTACAATTAGAACGTTTGATAAAATAAAAATATACATATATATATTTCGCATTTCATTATAATAATAAAAGTATTGTCACAATCGGTTTATTAAAATAAATTTTAAAATTTGTATTAATTAGAGAAAAATTGCACGGAAATGAAATTGATATTCTTTAAAAGGTTTTTTAATAGTTTTAAAATAATTTAAAAACCTCTTTTAAGATAAAATATTTTTGAAGTCATTCTTTCTAAAAATAAAAATTCATTTGCATTTTTGCTATTTTTTTCCTTTTTCAATCAATTTTTATTTATTTTTTCTCAAAAGAAAAATATTTTTTTCATTTATATGTCTTCATTTTTTCATTTCTTTCATTTATATTTCTTCATTTATACACAATGTTTTATATTTATTTTCTAAATTTACAACTTAAATATAAAACAATTTTAATATAAAAAGTACTCTCTGTTTCTAGACATACGCTCTTATGTGCAAGCATATATGTGTAATACTGTATTGATCTGATAATTCTAGATTAGAAATCCATTTAATAAAGTTAGAATGTATGTACTTGCGTCATGTTAAATCTGTTATTGCAGGTAAATTTCTCCTTTGTTACTTTCTAAATTAGGTTTCCAATTGTAGATTCCATTCCAAATAATATATGCCTATCTTCCAAATGTTAAGTTTATAAAATTAATAAAATACAACAATCAAAATCCATTTTTATTAACTACTTTAAATTATTAAATTTAAAAGTGTTAATTTCAATCAAAAGATAATGGCACTTTGCTTCATTTCATGTATTATAATCACGAGAACAATTATTATTACAAATCACACTTCTTATATAATAAAAATGATCTTTTAAGCATAATTGATGATATTACATTTAAATATAATTCATCTTCAAATAATTTATTAATAATTTTAAAAAATTAAAGTGTAACGTATGCATTGAACTCTAGCACTTTCAAAGTAGAGTACATACATCGCTATATGCAAAATCGGTTAAAATTTTTGAATTTAAATAATTTTTAATTTTTATCATAATTATTAGAAAATTGATTGCTTGCAAATTAAAAGGAAAGCATAGGGAACAAATATAATTTAATTGTTGAAATTATAAAGATTTTAAAGCTTATCATTTATTTCCTTGAGTTATTTGAATTCTTCCCCATGATCTGGGCATCCCGGGTTTGAATCTTAGTTTGGGTATGGTTGTTCTTCCAATATCTTCTCTCTGTGAGGTGTGTGAATGAGCCCCCCCTGAAAAAAGGGGTTGTGCAAGCGAGAGAGTGTGTGTCATCTTCATATGAGCTAGAAGTCAGACTTGCACCTCCATTCTGTGGTAACGCGTTCACGACAGCCTCATCAGTTATTTCGATATCTTATTTTAAGAAGTTTTGAAAGTTTGGTAATAAGTGTGAAATCAACGTATTCAGAATTTAATTTCATTCATGTTATTAAATCTAAAAAAGAAAGTGTATTAGCAACTAAAGAACAATATTTTCCCTATTGTAATGAAAGAAAAATTGGAAATTGTGTTTTAAGCATTTATATTTTTGAAATAGTGCAAATATTCTCTTTCATGTAAAATTTTCAAAAATATTGACTAATATTATGTGCATCTTTTATATTGATCCTAAGATCAAATACTTTAAACTATTCCAGATGTCTTTATGTTTAAGCAATATATATTTTTAAATTTTCGCAGTTACCAAGCATATATTTATAAAATTTATTTAAAACATTATATCTTCCTTTATCATTTGTGTAAGTTATGATTTACTGCACAAATAAAATAAATAAGAAAAGAACGAAGTATCTTCGACAGAAGATATTTCATTAGTATCTGAACAGTAGTCTTATTTCTAATTTATCTGAAATCGATAAATCTCAATTATTTATCAGCATAAGCCCTAATTTGTTGTAACAAATACTATCTTATCAAGGAAAAAGATATCTTTAGCGTAACTTAACCTATATCAATGATTTACAATGATGGTTTTAGTAACAATTACTAACGCAAACCATCAGCGACGTCGAACCTGAATCCGTGGACAATCACCGATAACTTCACCCCTCCATCCCCCCCCCCTTTCCTCAAGAACTGGACTCAGCTGTTCAGACTTCAAACTTTATAGCAAGCGGATGATAAGTTGTGGAAGTGGCCGCTGTGTCTTTAGATTGATGGTTTGGAGATAGTGTTTCTAGCAATTGTGGGACGTTCAAAGTGATAAATGGATTGGTGATTATTGTCTACTGCACCACAACGACTAACGATCACTTAGTGCACTCAAATGTCAACCTGGGTAGAAAAGGTTAGAATTTTAGATATAAAAGAATAATCGTTTCGTTGATTCTGCTGTTTAGCAAAAATGAAAAAAAAAAAAAAAGATCGAATGAATGAGAAAACGATCACTTAGTGCACTCATATATATATATATATATATATATATATATATATATAACCAATCTAATGTAAGAAATACTTTGAAAACGAAATTAAATAGTTTCGGAATCGCAACAAAAATTATTCCTTATTCTAACTAAAACCAAAAAAGGAACAGGAAAAATATCATAGTATTTAGAGAGCTAAATGCAGCTATTTCTAAAACACAGATGAATAAAGACAAAAGTAATAAAAATCAAGTTAATACAGCGATTCTCAACATGTGGGGGGCGCCCCCCTAGGGGGAACGAGAATATCCAAGAGAAAATATTATTTTAAAAAATTGATTAACTGACTGAAAAGAAAGCACACATACACATAGAAAAAAAGTACATTTCGACATATTTAATAATTTATTAAAATAAAACAACTTTCTAAATCAAAATTTACTTAATCAAAACATACTAAATTAAAAACAAATTTAATAATTATTAGTGACTTCCTTGGGCCTGTCTTGCAAAGCAAAGTTTTTCGAAGGAATTCTTAATATTAAAAATAGCCACTATCAGTTCTGTTTCTAGATTTTGTCTTCAAAGAAGCCACAGCAGAAAATCCAGTTTCACAAAAGTTGGATGTTGAAAGTGGTAATAGAATGTGAAATGCCCTTGTTTTTAGTGCAGAAAAATCATCCTTACTCCTGCCCAAAATTCAAATAGCGATTTATTACTAAATTGTCTTTTAGTTTCGCCACTTGTCTTGAAGTCTATGAATTTTTCTTCCTCATCTTTTGAGAGTCTTTCGGGAATCTTAAGAAATGAATCCCTAACTCACTCGTAACTTGCTATCAGTTTGTCATCAGCAAGAAAATACTTTTTAAAATTCTTTACCAGAATAGCTAAAAGATTTTCAATGGTTACAAAACCACTTTTATATGTTCTTCTTCAGCCTTATAAGTTTTAGTACAATCATCCACATTTGCAAACATTGTTAGGTTTTTTGCTTTAAATTTCTGCTCCACAATTTCAATTTTCTACAAAAAGCATTAACTTTATCACTCATATCCAACATACGTATGTGTATTTGCTCCTTGGAGTTAAATATTCAAGTTATTTAATTTCTCGAATATGTCGACCAAGTACCTCAATTTCATCACAAATAAACAATCGCTAAAATTCTCAGTCTTCAGTCTGTTTTCTTCTGCTAGGAAATTGGTGATTTCTTCTCTTTATTTATAAACACGTTGCAAAAATTTCCCACGTGATGACCATCTTGCCTCGCAATAAAATAGTAATGCTGAATGTACTGAAACCCATGTCTTTACAAAATGCGGAAAAGATTATCGATTTCCGGGGTCTTATTTTTATATAATTTACTACGGTTACAACCGTAGTTAACACAATATTCAGACCATGACTCATTTCTTTCGAAGCCAAAGCTTCTCTGCGTCACGCAACTTCGAGAAAAGCTGACACTGTACATCTTCGGCTACATCGCCAATTCGACAAACAACAATATCACTTGAAAGAGGTATGGACTGCAATTGTTTTGAAAATATATCTCCAAACATAGTTTCTACAATCTCAATTGCTGCTGGCAAAATAAGCTCTTCACCAA
>JAPMOR010086939.1:0-21361 GCA_026543865.1 Argiope aurantia
TTTAAAGAAATGAAGATAAAATAGAGGGAATAAATTCCATCGACTTGTATCTTAATCACACGACCTCTTTTTCTCAAAACAGTCTACAGCACACAAGTGACTTCAGTATTTATTTTAAACAGACATACTTCTTTCAAGTGTAGGCTAGATCCCAGTATTTCTAGACGCAGCAACTCAATGATTAGTTCTTCCGTCAAACGTTTACAGAGGAAAGAGCCCTTCCAATGTTTATGGGATATTACATTGAAAAGATGCATCGATTTCTGGTCTAATTACGCGCCCCAATTCAACCTTTCAACCTCAACAAGCAGGCGCTTCTATAATTTTTGTCCGCTTACAGGCAATATTTAGTCTCTCATTGAGATTAAAAACTTAATCCAAAGAATAGATAATTCTCATTTATCTAGCAATTAAAATTTTCGCTCTGCCTCTCTAACTTTATTTACATTTAAAAAAGATGTTTTACTCCAGATGTGCAGACAGGCTAACGGAATGTTCATCTACTTACACAGCATTGACACCGGATGTCAGAAACTTCAACTTGCTGGTTGGGAAAGAAACTGCTCTCCACGGATATCGATCTAAAGGCTAATCAAGATCTTTTTTAGATAGTTATATGGGCTCCTTATACTATAATTGGACACGCGTCACAATTCGACTTTTGGTTTTTAAAACTTTATGTCAAAAAAAAGTACGCAAGAAAAAAGCTGGAAACAGTTTCTTGGAAAGTAACCGATTAAAAAAATTATTATATTTAGATGAATTAACATTCAACCAAATTCACTCACTAACTCCTTCATGTTGACAAGTGCTAAAAATGTCTATCAATTATAAAGAATATGTTAAGAAACTAAATTCGAAGTTCAAAACGAAATCGGAACGCTTTCTCTATATATTATATATTTTCTGTATATTTCATGTCAATTGATTTTCCAACAGATGATTTAATACATATTTCCACGTATTTACAAAAGTTTCATTAAACAAATATTAACGACTCTTTATTTTCAGTTTATATTCCATGTCTCGTTTAATTACCTAAGGTTTATAATCCTTGCCTCGTGTCATATTTTTATACCGAAAAAAAATTTTAAACAAATATATCGCAATTTTGCTTAATCATCAGTATCCATGTCAACCATATGCTGGAAATATCATGGTCACATCTCGCTCTTGTGCCAAATGCATTCGTCACTTTTGAGGGCAGAACCTAATATTCTAAAATACAAACCAATTAATTCCAAAATATATAAAGAAAATTCCTTGAGATTCTGAAAACCGTAGATTGGGAAATTTAAATATTTTCTTCCAATTTTTATGTAATTTATATGCTATGTAATGTGTATGCTAACATATCTGCTACATGCACCAGTGGGACGGAGGATGAAAGCCACACAGTAATTCAATTAAATTGTCTTTTTAAAAAGATTTTTTTTTGTAAATTATTGCTCGTTATAATGTTAAATTTAACATTTCTCATAATTCGAAATCAGTTTTCAAAACAAAAAAGAATTATGGAGGAAGAAAAAAGTTTCATCAAAAGGAAAAGATTCAAAATATAACACATCACTTAATATGTCCCTGGTCTGACACATATATGGCAATATTGTTGACAGACCACGTCATTCCGGGTAGTACTAACCTTCAAATAGTACCTGTCGAAATATCATGGCATTCTGACCGTTAGTATAGATATTACAGTCGTTTTAATGACCCCAGTTTCGTAATTTTCAAGACAATGGATAGAAAGGTATTTCGTGTGTTGATTAAACACTGTTTTATGAAGGTAAAAAATAATTTTGAAGCCAAAAAGTGGCTTGATAAGCATTATGTTGACTCTGCACCAGGTAAATCAACTATTATTGATTGCTTTGCATAATTTCAAAGCTGTCTTACAAGCACCGATGATGCTAAACGCTCAGGTCACCCAAAATTGACAGTTGTTCCGGAAAACTTAAAAAATGTCCACAAATTTTTTTTAAAAGATTGCAAACTGATGTTGCGTGAGATAGCTGACACCTTGAAGATATTAGAAGGTACTGTCTTTACAATTTTACATGAACATTTCGGCATGCGGAAGTTTCTTTTGAAGTGGGTGCTGCGTGTGTTCACACCGGACCAGAAACAACAATGCGTCGACGATTCAGAGCGCTGTTTCAGCGAAATAAAAAGAATTTCTTTCATCAGAATGTGACAATGGATGAAACATGGATCCATCACTACATGCCTGATTCAAAAAGATCGTCAGCTGAGTGGACAGCAGCCGATGAAAGTGGTCCATAGCGACCAAAAACTCAAAAGTCGGCTGGCAAGATTATGGCATCTGTATTTTGGGACGCGCATGGAATTTTATTCATCGACTATCTTGAGAAAAGCAAAACTATCAAAAGTGAATATTATATGGCATTATTGGATCGATTTAGTGCAGAAATCAAGAAAAAATGACCCCATGTGCAAAAGAAAAAAGTGCTGCTTCAATAGGAAAACGCCCCGTGTCACCCCGCCGATCCACCGTACTCTTCAGATCCGACTCCCAGTGACTACTAGTTTTTTTGAAGACATGAAAAAGATGCTCCAGGGAAATAAATATGGCTCAAATTAAGAAGTGACTGTCGAAACTGAGGTCAAACGTCTTCACTAGTCAACCCAATTAAAATTATCACAATTTATTCATTAAATCATTTACACGGATTTTTAATAAAATCTCTAATATATTAATATTAGATGTCACAATCACCGTGAAATTTAAATATCAGGAATAATTCAGTCAAAAATTCTCAAAAATTCTCTGTTATGCGTCAGAATACCACAAGAAGGAAATAGTTGAATTAATTTTCAATGGAATAATCATCAAAAATGTTTTTTTTTCCAACTAAAGCTCCAAAAGTCATCACGAATGTGCAAATATAAATTATATTGAAACATGTAGCGTAAGATATTGACAGATATAGAAATCTTTTTACCAATAAATAATTAATTTTCTTTTAAAATCAAAATTGCGAATTAATCAATATAGTTACCAAGCTAACAAAAGTGGTTCACTTTTCCATTATAATATATTTATTTCCCTACTTATTAAGATCATTTGAGATTTTTCGAAAAATGGGAGAGTGTGTATCGATAATTATGATTGAAAATCAATATTGCTGGGTGTTGTCGACATATTATCCTATATATAAATACGTAAATACATGTAACAAATGGCGTTGGGTATAACTTCTGATCATAAAAGATATATTTATTTAGACTCATTTTTTTACTATATACGAACATTTTTAAAATACATGAATAAAGAACACATTTACACATGCAATATTACAATTAATATCGGAAGTACACATAGAAACAAATGAATAATACTTGTTACGGCAAATACAGAAATGAATTTTGTATAAGAAAAAAAGGTTGCACATTGTAATTCTATTTCAGTTAATAGGAATTTTTTAATTATATTCAAGAACATATAGCGACCAGTGTTTTGAACGAAAAATAATTATTATAATAAGGTATGTATGACTTCGAAGTCCTTTGCATTTTGTTTTCATTTTGAGATCACACACAACTGCATGCATATGCAGGTTATTATTCCAATTGGATACTGGGAATATCAATGTTTTGCGCCTGCTTTTACATTTCTTTCCTAATAGCTTAGTGCCCCTCAGGGGCTCACCTACTATAGGTGAGTACGGGTGTCCCAATCCCGAGATTCCAAGGGTTCTTTACTCCCATTCAGTTCATTCTCCCCTACGCTTTCTGCTTTCTCCTGTGTTTTTCCTTCCCTCAACGGCAAACAAGGGAGCTCACTATTAGAAGCTGTCGCCGCTCTGTTTGCTTCTTACTTCTCATGGACAGTCAAAAACACCACTTTTGGCCGTGCGTTGCGACCCATTAGACGGACGGTGCACTGTGGTCCCCGGTGTATCAATCGGCTGGTACCTAGTCACCTGAGTGGCTAGTCTGATAGGGATCACGCGTAGGGGTTACTCCGTGGGCTTGGCGTTAAGAGTGGTCACTGTCCAGTGAAGTAATTTTGGGCGTACAAGTTCCGGCTAGCACTAAGGTAAGTGCCGAGGATGGGAATGTCCAGAGCGGTGGCTGCCTTCCCTTGTTGGATTCTGCGGTGGGGGATGCCGTCGGGCCTGAAAATTTAACATTGTCATATGGGGAAATCCAAAAGTTCTCCCTTCAGTGGGCAAAATAATGTACCGACTATTCAAAATAATTTTCCACGGTTCTTTATTGTTCATCGAATTTTAGACTCTAAAGAAACATTCCACGGTGTGTATCCTTTTCTTGTTGACAAAGGTATTACTGGAAACCTAGATGAAGTGAAATATATTAAGAAGATCTGGCGATCTTTTGGTTGAAGTTGGATATTCCAAACAAGTCAAACAGATTTTAAACCTTAATTCATTGTGAAAAATTTCTGTAGAAGTTAATCCTCACCCATCATTAAGCTCATGCAAAGGAGTTATATCATGCGGTGAATTGTATAATGTATCGATTGATGAGATTACTTAAAAACTGAAAGATCAGGGAGTGACCAATGTAAGACGTATTGTTGTTAGGAGGGATTGCAAACTGTAAACACAAAGCATCTTGTGTTAACATATAATTCTTCTAAATTACCAGATTATATTAAAGCGGGATATATGCGCCTCTCTGTAAGAACTTATATACCAAACCCTTTGAGATGCTTTAATTGCCAACGTTTTGGACATTCAAAGTCTTCGTGCTTTGAACACTGACATGCGCCCGTTGCGCAGAAGACGGCCATCACAGCACTAACTGTACTAATGCAGAGAAATGTGTTAACTGCAAGGAAGATCATGCTTCTTTTTCCCGAAACTGGTTTTCTTGGAAAAAAGAAAAAGAAATAATTTCGACAAAGATAAAAAATCAAATATCTTATCAGGAAGCCCGCAAACTTTTCAAGTCTAAACTCCCTAAAGTTGGAAATAGTTACGCTTCTGCCGCCCAAAAATTATCCGCAACCATATCCACTCAGTGGGATCCAGCTGATATAACTTCTAGCACAAATACACTTCTATGCACTTCTGCTTTGAAAGCATCTCTAACAGTTATTGTTCAGAATTCTTCCTCGTAATCTATTGCAGTAATCTGTGAAGACGCTTCCGCTTTACCTGATTTAAGAGGTTTTCAAACTGTTACAAATAGGAAAAAACTTAAAAAAGATTCTCCAGTTAAAGAAAACATTACTTCTAATGTAGAAAAAATTACACAACTTTACACCACCTCACCTCGTTTAGTACCCAATTCTGTGGTAGTTAAATGCAGCTTCAACCATGAAGGTTGCTACTAATGTTAACTCTGTAAAAACTCCTTTAACTTGTACTTCTCCTACTTTTACATCCGTTTTCCTTTCGAAAGAAGCAAAGAATGTGCAGTTTCAAGAATCTGATGCTGATGCTGATGCTGATATGAACTCCACCTCTGCGTCTGAAGAGGATATAATTGAATATAATATATCTGAGGATTTGGAAGGCTCGCCTCCCCCACTCTCTAAAAATCATGAAAAGAGGAAATACATTATTCCAACAATATACAAAAATATGTAACTTTATCGCTCCTTTTTTTCCCGACAGGTTTTTTTTTTATTTTTTATTTTTATTGTAAACCTTAATTGAAGATATGTATATCGAAAATTCAAATATTTTTAGTTATAATTTTGTGTTTTATCATTTTATCTGTATGGCTTCCATATTTCTTTCATTTATTATTCCTCACACTTAGGATTTTAGACATTTTTTTCATCTCAATATTTTACAACTTGCACTTCTTTTTAATAGTTTTTTAATTAGCATTAACAAGCTATACTTTGACTTTTAGAATTCAGTATGAGAGATTTCAAAAATTCCACCATACGTTATAGCAGATTGATCTTGTATATCTATCATATGTTTGGCGCAGTATAGCCAAACATGGCTCTTGTGCCAATAAAATTAAATCAACCAATCTAATAGCTAAGCGCTATAAATATTTTTTTTCTCAACTAGTTCAGAAAGAAAATGAATTATACCATAAACACTGAGCTATTTTTTTTATTTGTTCACCATTGGGGTTTGGTTGAAATTGAAGCCAACGCGGACAGCTAGGCCAATGCACTTATAGAGGGCCTTTTCTTTCAGTAAAAATAGGAACGTGAGAAAGCAACATGTCTATTTAAATGCATGATTATGCTACAATACTGCTATATTGGTAGATAAAAAAAATCTTTTATAATGAATGTAGTAGCTAATGCTCATTCAATTAGGTTTAAGAAAAGAGATTCTATTAAAACTATAAAGATGTAAGGGAATGGTGAAGTCCATGTCCTTTAAGACTAGGGCGGCTAGAAAGTTTCCGCGGATGCGTGGCGAACGAAAGTGCTCGCAGTTAAGTAATTTCCAAGAATGTTTAAAGAGATGCTTATGTACGTTAAAACTTCTTCCCATTCGCACAGTGCGATAATACGAATATATGGAGTACAATAGAAAAAACTTACAAAGACAATTAAATTGTTATTTCTTTTATTTTTTATAATACTTGTATGTGGCACTCACTATTATTAGCGCAACCAGCAATTTTCTGAAATAGTTTCATGAAAAGGAACAGATTCTGTATAAATTATTCTTATATTAGAATGATCTAATATAAAACCAATTTCGCTAATCAACACCCTTTAAGAGATTAAACAACCTTCTTCTAATGGAAATTAATTTCATATTAACAGAATTCATGGATTAACTAGATGAATAGAGGTGATTCCGACGGACATAACTGCGGAGACAACTGCTCCCACCTTGATGCACCGTTGGTCTTCCAGATTTGTATGTCCATGGACAATACCAACTGTTCAGAGTACGAGGTCTCAATTCAAACATTTCAGAGAATTTTCTAACATGTTAGGCTGTTACAAGTTGCACTGGTTTACAACTAGCTAGGTAAAGTTACGGCTAGAATGAAACTCTTGATCCTACAAGGAAATTTCATGAAAAGGAACAGATTTAGAATATATTTTTACTTTTATTAATATGAACGAATATTCAACCACATTCATTAATCCACCTACTCATATTGACAAGTTTTTAAAACATCTATTAATTATAATAATGTAAAGATACTGTGATTACACCTTCATCTGACACGACAAAACGGAACAGTTCCTTAATTATCATAAGTTATTTGTTAGAAATGAGGCTTAGTTCATTTTCCGGTAACGGGAAGAAAAAACGGCAAAGTATACAATACGAGTTTCATGAAAAAGAAGATTCTTTATAAATTATTCTTGTATTAGAATGAATTAATATAAAACTAAGTTCACTAATCAACAGACTTTCGTTTGCAAGATTCGACAATTTTCTTCTAATGTAAATAAATGATTTATTAACACCATTGATGGATTTACTAGATGTCCATATGTGATTCCAACAGAACTGGGGGGGACATCTGCTCCCACCTTGATGCATCGTTGGTCTTCCAGATTTGTATGACCATTGACAAAACCAACTGCTCAGAGTACGAGCTTCCAATTCAGTCTTTGAGAGAATTTGCTAGAATATTAGGCTGTTACAAGTTGCACTGGTTTACAACTAGCTAGATAAAGTTACGGCTAGAATGAATCCCTTGATCCTACAAGGAAGTTTCATGAAAAAGCAAAGACTGAGTATATATCATTACTTTTATTAATATGAACGAATATTCTACCACATTCATTAAACAACTTCCTCAGATTGACAGGCGTTTAAAAACCTATTAATTCTAATAATGTTAGGAAACTGTAATGACATTTTCATCTGCACCGAGAAACTGTTATAGTTCCGTAAGAATCATTAATTACGCAACGCGCAGAAACCGTGCGCAGAAACCGTATTTAGAGGTCAAACGAAATCTGTAAATTTGCTGGTGAACCTTGCATTCTTAGGCGTGAGAACAAATGACACAGATTGAGCTAACTTTCGCGAAAAGAAACAGATTTTGTATAAAGTATTCTTATATCAGAATAATCTAATATAAAACCAAGTTCACTAATCAACACACTTCGGTTTACAATATTAGACAATAGCATTCAACAATCAGAATTTTTTTTAGGAAGTAAGTCTCTTAAGAGAATGATTCATTTTTTCTTCTAAACTTTTCTTTTCCGAAGTGGTGTGATATTTTTTCCATTTTTTTTTTCCTTCAAAGATATGAACTTTCAATTCAAGATATTATTTTCTTAAGATTAGTATGTAGATGGTAGATTTTGATATATATATATAATTAGAGTATGATGATTTCTTTTCTTTATTGAATTTAAAGAGATACCATTAGATAAGTCTACCTTTCGTTTCAAGCTTATTTAGTTTTATTCCCGTCTTCGAAGCAACATTTATTTCACCAGATATAGTAATAGCCATTTCGCCACGTGGTTGAATTTCTTGCTGCAGATGTTTTTGCAGATGTTGAAATAACCGAATCTTTTTCGTCTACAGAGTGCAATGCACCAAATCTGGCTGTTAGATTTACTATAATTTTACTATTTTTTTATAAGAAAAGATTTTAATTAGTTTTTTTTTTATTTCTTTTTCTTCTTTCTAACAATGATAGGATTTTACATATGACTGAAAATCACATTAATTGTTTATAAAGGAGATGTTGCAGAATAACCTTTAACTATCGTGTGGAGACAAAAAAAATATCGCATTCGTCTGTGCGTTTCAACAACCTATTATTGTATATCCAAAACATGGACACTTGCAGCAGCGCAAAGACTTTTGAATTTAAAATTACACAGTGCAATTAATGTGCGCAGATTTCGAATCATCTGCTAAGCCGTTGGTGACAGTTCCCTGTTTATTGGCTCCGAGCTTTTTTACTGCAAAAACGTTTTGATTTTTCAGATCTCGAAGATTGTCATATTTTGCGTCAATTCGTCGCCGGGATCCAAAAATTAAATATTTAAAAATTTGTCTACACTAGTATGGAGTGCAAAGGTCACTTCATAATTAACATTATTTTTTATTTAATAAAAATTACTTTTTTGAATCAATATGATTGAAACGCTATTAAACGAAAATGTTTAATCGTAATTATGAAGAATCTGTCAGAAAAAATGTAATGTGTGTTCAGGTAGAATTGAGAGACTCATATACATCATTTGCACTTTAATTATTCAGCATGCTTAATCAATTCATGTCTTCATTAAAAAAAAGGGGGGGGGAGAAAAAAAATAGGAGGCATATTCAATCACAAAAGGAATCTTAATTCAAATCTTTTCAGAACGGAAGCTAGAAATTAAAGAAAAAGAAGGATCTGTACTGCAAAATGGGGCACCGATGATTTTAGTTACAAAATTAAAAGTGCTTCTTTGTTAATTCGTGATTATGTCATCGGTACATACATTGCCATATAAGTTTTTTCCTCAGGAGCGAACATCCACATGGAACCAGAACATCAAATCATCTGACGAGATCTACAGTTAGAAAACATTTGACAAACAATTGCAAATAGCTGTGTGATTATTTACGGTAAAAAGAGAGCCGTGATCGAACAAGGAAATTTTATGAAAAGGTGCAGATATAGATTATATTATTAATTTTATTAAAGTTAACGAATACTCAATCGCATTCACTAATCAACTTCCTCGGATTGTTAAGATTCCTAAACATCTATAAATTAAAATAATATTAAGAAACTGTGATTACACCTTTATCTGCGCCGAGAAACCGGAATAGTTCTCTAAGAAACATTCATTATTTGTTAAAAATGAGGCTCAATTCATTTGTCGGAAACGGGAACCATCTCAAGGAAGGGATAAATTCAGAGTTCCATGAAGAGGAACAGTTTCTAGACAAATTATTCTTGTATTAGAAGGATCTAATATAAAATCAAGTTCACTAATCAACACATTTTGGTTTGCATGATTCGACAATCTTCTTCTAATGGAAATCAATGTTATATTAACATTTTTGATGTATTTACTATGTGTCCAAATGTGATTCCAACATAACTGCGGAGATAACTGCTCGCACCGTGATACATCGTTGGACTTCCTGATTTGTATATGAATTGACAGTAACAACTGTTTATAGTAAGAGATTCCAATTCAATCATTTCAGAGAATTTGCTAAAATGTTAGTTTGTTACATGTTCCAAGTCGTGTTGCATAATCACAATAACAACTGCTCAGACTACGAACATCCAATCCAATCGTTTCAGTGAAATGATAATTAAGCTGTTACAAGTCACAAAAACCACAATATTATGTACAAATATTCAACAAAAATGCGGAATTTTAATACAGTATTTCAAGCTGAACTTCTAGCTCTTCAACAAGCCATAGATTATGCCACTAACCTCCCTCTACAACACATCACAATATTAGTTCACAACGAAGAAAGTGTACAAGTGAACCTCAAAACCGAAATCCAGTTACGAAGGCCATCTGAAAAAATAATCCAAAACAGAGAAATCAAAGTTTCCTGGATTTAAAGCCCAGGTTGGATATGAGGGAAATGAAGAAGCCGAAAGACTGGCAAAGGAAGCCGCAGAAACATGGAACAATGCCACAATAAGGTATGAAACTCTTACCTAAAATCATTCTTCAAGAAGAAATTGATGGAAGAGCGGCAAAAGAATTTGGTAGATGGACATACGGGGCGTTCTAAATCCAGTATTATCTCCAAAATATTTCTACAACCAACTAAGCAGAAAAGGGAAGATATTCCATTCTATACATTCCATGTACCATTCCTCTCATATCTTCGCCGTTTCAATCCGATTCCAAATGCATTCTGCCCTTGCCGAAATTTTGATGTCACTCCGATCCACTACGCAACAGAATGTAACCGGACTTCATCTTTCCACATGATCAAGCCAACATCTGAACAAGAACAAGGTTGGTTTCGTAGTATCGCCTCTTTCCAAGGATCCAGGATTAAAATTCTAAGAATGATACGTCATTTCGAAGAAAATCAAAATCTGGTTAAAATTAAAGAACACTCTTTCCAAGAGTAGTTATATGCGCAAATATATTTGTTTCCTATTATTTTCGTGTTTGTAGGTAGTACTTATTTCTAATTGTATCTTTTTATTTTTCTTTTAATTTCTGTACTCATTTCTAACAGCCTTTTTTTGTCAATAATTTTATTTTTTTCCTAAATTTTGTAATCACAAACCAAGTGTAAGTCTGTTTATGTAGATTAGCATAAGTTTTCACTTTCTCTGATAGTTTGCTTGATAAGAAAATGCCATTTCCCATTTGAATTTCAACCAGCTCCCGTTTTTTTTAAATCCAATATTAAATTTCGCTTACCAAATTGTGATCAATAAATGTCAAACATCGAACTATTTGGTTGATAGTCACAGCGATGGATAGCACAGGAGCATCTTTCGATGTCTGTCCCACTTTATGCTCATTACACTGGTTAAATAACCAATACGTTATAGATGCAAGAGCATGAAGCGGGGTTGTATGTTACAATTTACGTAGGATTGCATAACTACGGCTCAAAAGAGAACCTTGATTCACTAAGGAAGTTTCATGAAAACAGTACAGATTTAGAATGTATTATTACATCTATTAATATGAACGAATATTCAAACACATTTACTAATAAACCTCCTCAGATTGACAAGTTTTTAAACTATTTATTAGTTATAATAATGTTAAGAAACTGTTATTACACCTTTTTCTGTGCCATGAAACCGGAATAGTTCCTTGATTATTATTAGTTATTTGTTAGTAATGAGACTCAATTCATTGGCCGTATTCAAAAAGAGTTGAGTTTCATGAAAAGGAACCGATTCTGTATAAATATTTCCTATATCAGAATTCTCTAATATAAAAACCAAGTTCACTAATCGACATTCTTTGGTTTAAGAGATTATACAACCTCCTCCTAATGGAAATTAATTTTATATTCACATCATCCATAGATTTACTAGATACCCAGAGGTGATTCCAACTCCCAACATAACTGCGGAGACAACTGGTCCCACCTTGATGCATCGGTGGTCTTCCAGATCTGAATGCCCAATAACCATAACAATTGCTCAGAATACAAGCTTCCAGTCCAATTATTTCAGAGAATGTGCTGAAGTGTTATGCTGTTACAAGTTACGTTACAAATGAAGATAACGGAGTTTCATAAAAAGGCACAGCTTAAAAATTTATCATTGCTTCAATTAACATGAACTAATATTCAACCAAATTCACTAATCAACCTCCTCAGTTTGACAAGTTTTAAAAAATCTATTAATTATAAAAATGTTAAGAAACTTTAATTAGAACAGCAAAATGAAATCATAATATTTTCTCCCAATTTTATGTTGCATCTGAATATTATATAATTTCACTGCACGTGATTTCTTACGCCAAAGTATTATTATATATTACCTCGTTTTTATTGTTTTTTTTAATAATTCATGAAAATTGATTTTCCCGACTTTTTAATTTCATTATACATTCCATATCTTGTAGTTTAAACGCAGGTATTTATGCTTGCCATTTTGATATTTGAATTTAAAAAAAAATATTTTAAAAGATTTACCTCCCGAAGTTTCAGCAACATATTTGGTGCAACATAGTGAAATCTGACTCTTGCGCCCTTAAGCAAACAAAACAACCAATCATCTTGGCCATTATTGAAAGAAAGGACACGAATATTTTTATAAAGGAAAATAATCAAAGTGATAAAAAAATTCTCCTTCTTAGAGATGTTCCGATATATCAGTACGTGTGTTAGTAGACTTTATTTATAATTTATTTTTGCAACAACAATAGTGAAATGGCGATAAGTCGAGAAATATTCATTTTTCTTGAACGATATATAGCGATAATAAAGTTCCCTCATTGCCCATCCCTATTTCTGTTTTTTTTTAGTCGGTGTGTATTTTTGCATTTGCAATTCATTCATTCTTTTATTTCTCCTTTTTTAAAGGGAAGAGAGACAAAGGAGGAGAATCAACAACAACAAAAAAAAGTGTTAAAATTTTTTTAAATCTGATAATTCCATATATCTTACATTTATCATCACATCTTCCATTAACTGAGGCTCATAAAAGTTCATGCAGGGGAGATGATTGTTTAGTCGGCTAATTCAACATATTAAATTAAATAATATCCCTACATTTTTTCGTTATGTTCACGGATATATTTCGATAATTCGACCTACTACTAAACTTTATTTTCCTATTTTAACCTAACTTTCTAACTTGAAGGAAGGAAAAAATTACCATTTTCTAAAAGAGACAAGGTCACTCAGAACTCATAAGCTTCATAGCCCCAGTTTCATATTATTCGTCTCGGGGGGAGGGATGACAGGATCAATTCTTTAACAAGAAACTCATAATATTCGCAGGAGATAATGCAAAATCAGATGAAAGGCAACATTCACTTAGATAAAAAGAATAGAGATACTGGAATAAAAATTCGATTCCTCTAAAACTGCATGACTACAATCGAAAATACCATCAACTGTTTTCTGATTTTCCACGCAATCCTACATTTTCAATATTCAGTTTCATTATTGTATCATTCGAGGAATGACATCGAATTCCGACAGTTTTGGCTTACACTGCATTTTGGAGATAGCCCTTAATTTTTAAATGATCAAGATCTTGAGTTATTTAACAAACTTGCCAGAAACGGTAAGAACGTTGCCTTGTCTCTCATGAACACTGGTTAAGAGAAATGTGAAATTGACGTGTGTATCGACATTGTGAAAAGCAGCGATTTTTCTCTTTTCATGTCCTTGAAAAGTGCAAATTACTTTCGAGTGTTTGAATTACAAATGTCATGAATTTAATGCTAAGGACAATAAATAAAGAAATTCTTCAGATTTAGACAAAGAATTCCAGAGATATGTAATTCAATTAGATAATAATAATAAATTATTTACTCCTTATTATTTTTCGGCAAGTTATGTTTTTAAAACGTCCAAGCGTATTTTTTCATTATATATAAATTTTTTTCAGGTAAAGACAAATAAAGGCACATGCTTGTACGCAACACACAGTGATAATCATTTGCATTGTTAGAAGATTTTCTTTCTTTCAATGATAATTTTACATTTTACTCTTTGTTGATATTATTTCGCCACACATTTCACATCATTTCTGTTTTAGCCTTTGTAGTTTCTTTAATTATGATGCTGGATTTGCAATGTATTAAAGCTTCCAAACATTGGCTTTTGTATATCTAGAATCGAAAGTTAGCAGCCATATGACAAGTTTTACTTGAAATTTACTATACGGAAGAAACGAAAGAATTAAGATAATGAGAACAACTGGTGGAGTGCGAGACATCTGATTAACAAGACTGTCTTTCGAAGATTATTAAAACTGATGGAGTTGTTGGTATTTGGTCTTAGTTAATCCATCAAAAGTAATTTTCTGACAGCTTATATAACAGCATGAAAATCAGTGAAAGTGCGAATTCCCCCACCCCCAGTTATTGGACGAATGCTATTCAGAATGGAAACATGGTCCATGTACTAAAGAGGCATGAACAGCTGGACAAAGCTTCGTGACCTCAACTATAAATGCACTAGTACACAGGCACTTCCAGTTCATTCAATAGAACTTAGAGCAGATGATATAACTCCTATAAAAGCCCAGATGGAGCAGGCATTTCTTTGAAGAATAGAATTCAAAGAGAACGAAAGGAATATCTACATAGATTCTTGAATCATGGCATCATGGAACCGGCTAATGAACTTTCAATTTAAGGTATTTACCATGTGAATAGATACGATGATGTAAGTAGCACGAAGAAATGTTATTCAACTAGTGTATTTTAATAGGATATTTTCGATACATTAAATTAAAAACGGTACGAATTTTTTTGCATAAATGTAATTAATTGCATATATATGTATATAAACTTCCATACTAAAAATGGAATAAGATAATGTTAAAGAGATATTTGCACCTTAATGTAAGAAATTTAACTGCTTCTGATAGTTAAATCTGTTTTTATCTCTAAATTTTATGTTTATAATTAACACACTTATTTTATATTTTAATTTGCAAGGATAGTAAATATAACTAAATTGATGATTTGAAATCCGTCGTGAAACAGAAATTTTAATAAATTGTTCAGAGCATAAATCTTAATTATTGCTCTAATTTTGATACATAGAAAACTGTGCTTCTTAACATAAACTCATCATAGTGCCAAAATAGATTTCGACGATACAACAGGTCAGATTTACTCTCTAATCGAGCATGGAAAAACTTAATCTAAAGTATAAATAATTCTCTTTTACCTTTTAATTAACATTTCCGAAGTGCCGTTACTAGCTTTATTTACATTACTGTAGATGTTCAAACAGATATGACAAAACAATGACACTAGATGCCAGAAATTCCAACTTGCTGGAGGCGGATGAAGTTGCTCTCCACGGGTATCGCGCGAAAACGAAAATTTAATTTTAATCATATGATATATTTGAGATGATCTTAAAATATTCTAGTCAATCGTTGTTTCAAAATCTCCCAGCTACAATGCTAGAGATGCTACTAATCAAATGATTTCAGGTAATGGTAAGCAAAAACTTGTGCCAAAATCCCCGATCATATTATTACTACTATCAAGGAGGGTATTGTAACAGCTGCCATAGAAAGTAAAAATTTACTTCAAGTCTATTATCCATACTTTAAGACAAATTATTTCTACATTTTTGCAAATCAATAGCTGAAATTTTCAGAACGTCATTGAAGTTGAATGGTTAAAATTTACGTAATGTCACTGATGATAATGGGTTAAAATTTACATATGTTATTGAAGATTAATGGTAAAAATTTACATAATGTCATTGGATATTAATGGTAAAAATTTACATAATGCCATTGGATATTAATGGTTAAAATTTACATGACATTGAAGATCAATGGTTAAATTCTTCAGAATGTCAAAGATATCCAAGAATAGCCAATGATGAGACATATTTCATATCCGATATGATTTTCATGATATTCATTTAAAGAGAGGAAGCATTTAATTAAACGATAGCAGCAATCAGCTGACAAATATCAAAGATATGGACCATACACGCCGTTTTGAAGAAAGTTTCTTTCATATTGTTGAATACGGCTAAAAATATAATAACGCCCCAAAAAAATATAAATTTGAAAAATTATTAGCAGAGAAGATTAAATGCAAACAAATAACACATCTCTTAGAACAGAATATTTTGAATCACGCAGAAAGAATTTAAAACTTTAAAAAAATACAAATTTGAAAAATTATCAACAGAGAAGATTAAATGCAAAAATAAAATTGTTCAACGACGATGATATAAAATCTCTATTGAACATTTACTAACGCCAGAAGTAACAGGAGATTTTTCCAATTTCCTTCAGTACGTACTTTAACATCCTCATTTCATTTGTTAGTGAAGGGCTATTGTGTTGAATGAAGCGGAAATAAACCAAGGTTTTTGATAATGTTTAAAAATAATTTTTTTATACCAGAGCACAAAAACAAATAAGAGTCGTATGTGATATCTGGAGGGAGTAAGTAGGGCAAATATATTAGAATATGTTTTATACGAAAGTGCAAAAAGAAACACGAGCCACATGTGGTGATTGGAGAGAGTAAGTGGAGTTAAGATATGAGGATCTTGGTGAACGCTCAGAGATAAATATTAGTCTGCTCATTCTCCTTTCTACGGTCAAATATGGAGAAATGCAAAGAAATATATCACATCCAGGGTGCCAATTCCCCTAGATGGCATGAACCTAAATATGGATATCATAGAAATATTTGTAAGGCATTTAATTAGTTATTCAATGACGTGTCAGTACTTACAGTTCTTCAACTCTTTAATAGCTGTGGCACAATTTTCTACAAAAGATTCAAAGTTATTGACATAAAGTGTAAAATTAATTATAATTTCATGAGCATAGACGATATCAACAATAATGCTGCAAATATTTACCATAATTATGCCCCTGATTTCAGCATTCAACGAGTCCACTGATTTTTCTTTTTTCACAAACCTACTTCATCATGACAATTTTATTACATGCAACACAATATAGGTGCCTTTAATCTTGGGCCCTTAAACGCACTTCAACACTGCTTTACTATTTTATCATTATTTCCGGAGCAATACATTGGCGGACAAAATAACCATCATTAAAGAAGAAAAAAATATGCCAGAATGAAGTTACATCAAGTATGATGTATTCGAGAAAAAACAGAGAAATTTTGATTAGTATTAAGATGAAGAATACAATATAAATTGTTTAAAAAATGTTTCAGAATAAAAAGTAGAACCAACAGAAACACAGTATCCAAATCGCTTAAAAGGAGGTACTCAAAACACCCAATATCGACCTTCTTCCACAAAACTTAAAGGCATATATTGGAATCATACACATAATTCTATTTTGGAACGAAAAATGATATATTATCTTCAGAGAAAATAAAGTTCCACAGTTATGTAATTGCATTTTCTCTTTTCAAATCTTTTTTTCTCTTTTTCTTTTTCTTTTTTTTCCCCCTTACGAAATGCAAGCTACAGTTTTGTTGAAGGGAAAAAAAATTTAGTACAGCTGAAATTTTTCTTCATAACACTAATGATGCAGGTGATTTGATTTAGGAGAAATTTTCTAATTCAGGTCGAATGTTCAAATGTTCAGACTCACAGCAAAAACAGTTTTTTTTTTTTTTTTTTTTGTAATTCTGATTCGAAGATAAGATTAATTTTGATACAGTTCAAATATTTTTTCAAGGATTAATTCAAAAGTGTTCAGTAGTTTCGATTTAGGAATAAAGAGCTCCGGTGAGATGGTATGCATAATTTCCTCAGTACTGAAGTGCAAACTTAAACACCAAAACTCGACATAAAAGGAAATAAAATAAATAGTTCATGAAGTTCTCGAAAGCAATGATGATAATATAACTGTTTAAATGAATAATCTTCATTTAATTCCGAAAAAATTTCATTTTCATTTGAAGAAAACAACAGCAATATTATTTCATAATATTCCAGATGCGATTAAGTTCTACTATTACAGGCCAGAAAGAGCATCTAAAAATATATATATATATATATCCTTTTCACAGCATAAAATAACTAGTCATAACTTCCTGAAAAATTCCATTTGAGATAATGAAGTTCTTCCGAGAAAAATAAATAGTCATTTGTCAGTTTGTTTCATAATAGAAAGTCAGATCATTGTCACCCACGAACAGAACACACACAGCTTGTAGAGGAATGGAGAGTCCGAAATTCACCAACTGGAACTGGAAGAGTTGAGCAACAGAAAGTGAACTAGTAATCTCAATTGGCGAAAGCAGACTTCACAACGACGATCAGCAGATCATGCATCAGCAATTATAAGCAAGAATTCGAAGAAATAACAGCATAAAATTCTTTGTAGTTCAGCGAAAATCGAATATTTAATGCAAAGCAAGTCAGACGCTGCATTCTAAAAGTTCGTTCTCCCGATGTCAAAGGAGATGCTAAAATGTGGTTGAACAGAGACTTGTACAGTTCAAGGAGACTCCGCTTCATCAAGAAGATATCTCCTGTAGTGGCGTACAAGTAGGTAGTTAGGCCATGGCTTTTGCTAAATGGAATGGACTCTCATCTTCCTTGAAGTTTGGAGGCAGTCTGACGCTGGTGGAGAGGGTAGAGGAGGTGGTCCAATCAGAGTTCAGCTGCTGAGGAGTGGGTGAGTTGCGTTGCCGTGGAGATCGGAACGTGAAGCCGGGCCGAATTTATGTTTAGTATTGAGCATAAAATGCGGATGAACAGATTTTACAAGCGTTTTGTATCCGGTTCACGTGACTCGCTCATTGGTTTGAATTAAAAGCTTAACGTTCCAGCAATTTCGAAGATGAAAACTTCAGAAGATCAGGATTTTTTTTAAGAGGAATAAAATTTGACCTGGAATAAAATTTTATTATAGATTCGAGAACGGTAATAAGAATTTAAAATTGCTACAGATTAACGAAATTTGATTTTTTTTCTATTATATGAAATTTATTTTTACATTTATTTATAAAATTAATAAATATTATGTCACCCAGCTATCAATTTTTCAACTATTAACGCCTATTAAAAAAATTAAGTTCCTAAGTTTTCAAAAGGTAATTATCAAAAAATCATTCTATCATTGTATAAAAGTTGCTGTAAAGGCTTCTGAAATGCCTTATTTTCGAGTTTTTAAATTTTAAACTTTAAACTTGATTTCGTATTTCTCTTTCCTAAGAGATTTGCCACAGATTGCTAAGAAGTTAGAAAGTCACAACAGTTGAGCAGGATTTCATTTATTTTCAGTCTTAATCCTAGATGGAGTTGTAAAGAGCAATATTTCCAACACTCTAAATTTCGAAGCACCTTGTTAAGAAACATTCATCTGATAAATAATCTTGACTTGAAATATTTCACTCAAATATGTCAATCTATTTATTTTAAGATATTAAGTTAAATACTTATTTTATTTAAATTTTGATATTTCTTATTTTAATTTTTAATCTAAAGCATTAGTGCTTCTCGAATTCCGAAAAAGCATTTTCGATAATCGATTAAAGAATTTCCAGTTTAAAATGAGTCGATTATAGTTTTAAATATTTTCAGTTTAAAATGAATAATTAAATCCGCAACAATATTTTTTTTTCATATCTATAACTTAAAAAAAACATAGGCTAATTTGCGATTTTTGATTCTTTTCCAATTTATTTAAGGGTTTTTTTTTTTCTGAAATTCAGTTTATTTTCTGTTAAGTTCAATTATCGTCTGCTTTGATTTTTATTATTTCTGTTTGTTTTTTTTAATCTTCAAGTTGACATCATTCATTCAGATTCAGTTCATTCTTGGAATGTTTTTGTTCCAAACGATGCTGATATTGAACAGTGCAGATATTTGTTCAAAGTGAATTATTTCTGCCACACTATTCAGAGATATATAATTAATTAAATTGTTTTTATGAAGAATTATGATTAAAAAAGAAATCTACTATATTAATGCTTCAATTTAATTTTGTTTTTAAGAACTAACAGTGGTTTTACTTTTAAATTGTGATTTAAGTGTATATTATCTAGGTGACTCGAAAAAATAAAAAAAGGGGTTTTTTTACAGTTAATTTCTTATTATTAATAGAATTTCAAAAAATACCAGGCTAGTAGTATTCTTTTCTTTACTTTATTAATACGATGCTAAATTAATGTCTATTATTCGAATTTATCTATATTAATCTTATGACTTTAAACGATCAATTCTCGTATATATATATGTAATGATATTTTAAACTCATAATTTAATGCAAATTAATTTCCAAAACTTTACCTTAATTTAGCCCTTCCTAACTTCATTCTAAAATATTCTCTTAGTTCGTGATCCAATTCCACTTTCGGTTTAATTAATCCCTTTGTAAAAATAATGCGCCATCAGAACTACGTTTCAAATGAGAGTGATACTTCGGTACCCTTGAAAAGGTGTCAAAGGTCATTTCCTCGGCGCGTGGCCGGAAATCCTACGTTATATAAGGCTAGTGATCATCTAGTCTTCCCTTTTTTCGCTCTTCTTACTTCTGCTTTGTGCCACGCTGCGTTTTCTTGTATATAATCATGTCTGCCACTCGGAATAGAATAAAACGAAATTAAAAATACCAAGTCTATTCACTGCTTCGAACCTGCATCCTACTTCAACCAAAATATGCTATATATATATAACTAATCTAAAGTAATAAAAAGTGTTTGAAAACGAAACTAAAATGAAAACGAAAACAAAACAGTTTCGGAAATCGTTTTGGTAAAAACTTCATAGTATTTAGAGAGCGCAAATGCAACTACTTCTAAAACACAGATGAAATGATACAAAAGTATAAAAATCAAGTTAATAGGAAAAACAAATAAAATAATATGAATAAATAAAAATAAACAAATAAAAATAAACAATAAAAATAAACAAATAAAATCTCCTGGGCCTAATTTCAGGGGATTTTCGGGTCACGAAGGAATCATTATTAGACTTAATTGTCTGATTTTCCTTAACAGAAAAAATACCTTTTTTTGAATCCCTGCCTGAGGGTGACCCTTGAAAAAATCTTCAGGCCGGATTCTTTTATTTCATATTTTTTTATTTGGTTTATTTGTTTTTCCTATTAACTTGATTTTTATACTTTTGTATATATATATATTTCGTATATCTTGGAAAGATTTGGTTCAAATCTTATATTTAGAGAAGGATTTACTTTTTTTTATATCATCTATGTAGGTGTCTTTCCTGAAAAGAAAAAAAAACGCAATTTGACACACAACTTTTTTTTTTTCTTTTAAAGAATCAACGAGCTTTTTTCTAACTCCTCTAAAGCACTGTCATATAGAACCATCTTGCAACCGATTTCATCATAGCAAAACTGA
>JAPMOR010086943.1:0-22239 GCA_026543865.1 Argiope aurantia
AATACATGTACTGCATTTACGAGTAACACTATTTTCTGATACAATATTTGCAAATGTATTACTGGCAGAAACTATATCTTTGAAGAAGATACTTTTTCAAAGTAACTGTAAAAACTATCTTACGTTAATGTGATAGGAAAAATTGCATAGTTGAATAGACTCTAAAATCCCTTCCTTTTGTTCTGTACTCAGCAGTAAATGATTCGTTTCGCATTCACCTTATTAGAACTTTAAAATTTGAGAGCTAATTTAAGTAATAGAAAAACAGAATGTTCAATATATTATTATCATTAAAACAAAAAAGATTTGAAAAGCAGTGAAAACACGTGCATTTCTTTAAAATTTATTAGTGATATAAAAATTCTGTTAGCATAATTTTCAATTACGTCTCCAGGTAATTGCATACATTTTAGTTTACATGTTTTTACAAGCAAACAAAATATTCAAAAAATAAATTCTACAAAAATTTTAACTTCATTCGAGATTAATTGTTTTTTATTTCGAAATAATTTATCTTTTGAAAGTGATTTGATTCCATACCTTTTATATGCATGTTAAGGAATAGAAATTTATGGAACAAAAAAATGTCATAAAAAACTATAATTCATTCTACCTAAATTAATTTGTTAATTCAAATTAGTTCGGTTATTCATTGATTTATATTAAACATGATAATAATGTCATTAAATTCACGTATGTATAAATTTTTATTCAGGTGGTTGCTTTTGCTATTGAAAAATATATTGTGGATTAATTTATATTAGGATATATAATAAGTAACTGTCAGCGAAATTAATAACTTACGGGACCAGAAGTAATAATTTATATTGCACGATAATCAGCTGTCTAAGACATTTATTTATTAGACATTTATTTATTCAAATAAATGTCTGAGATAAAATACACGTTTAGGTTACACGTTTTTATTGAGACTTTTACAAAGACAACGGCAGAAAAAAATTAAATTCTTTTTAATAATTAATTATTCTCTCGTATATGAAAAGCACAGAAACTATTGCAATAGTAAAAAAAAATTAATGTTTTTGATCAATTTCCCCTTTTCAGACCTTTTTGCTTTTGAAAACACATTTTTGAAGTTTTTCTGCCTCTGAATATGATAATAGAAAAACATTTTTAGCTAAACCGTTGAAAAGGCATCTGGAATGACGACTACATTTCTAGATTTCTTGCCGAATTTTGAACAAAGTACATTCAATGCAAGTCTGATTGTCTGTCCGAATATAAGCGAACTCAAGAACTACAAAATGCAAAGGTAGATAAATAAGTACAACATAAAAAATGCAGATATATTTCACGTTTTAAATTAAATATGTAACCAGTCTGTCACCTATCTTATCATCTGCCAGTCTGTACTTCCTCATGCATGTAGATGCAATAATTCGTAAAAAACAATGACTTAATTCAATGAATTTCGATATGTTATCTTTTGATTACAGTTGCAATTTCGTGTCATTTTTTAATGGCGATCGGCCGTGAAAACACTTCTAAAATACATATTATCGCGATAGATTCAATAAAAATGATACATTCACGTGATATTTATAATTTGTAATTACCGTTCATCAACGTCTTCCAAGGTATGTATTGTCTTAATCAAGGTCTAAAACTTTTTGCGTTGGAAAGGGGATAAGATCTTTATTGAAGAGCATGCAAGAATGTTTCGAGAGACCCCTCTACGGTTTTTTGTATTATCTTACAGCATAATAAATAAAAATTACTGAATTTGGGTATCTTTTATCGAAGATCACTCAATAGGATTAAAAGAAATTTCTTATATGAGCAAAAAAGATTCTTATGATTTTAATGGAAAAAATTTAATTCATTGAGATTTTTACTTAAATCTGTAAGACACACTTTTTAATAGCAGGTCACTTTTTAATAGAAAAGTTACATATTGTCTATCTGAAAAATTAAACCCAGAATTATATAAACTTTTATACTAAAAAAGACATTTAAATCCTATAACCGCAAGTTTAACTATCTGCTTTTGACTCATAGGAAAAATAATAGTTACTAAAATTATCTGCTAAATATCAGGTGTAAATATGGTTTTCTTGGCGAAATATTAAAAATTTTGCTAAAGTTGTAATGGTTTTTTGCTAAATATATAACTCATAAAATATTAAAACATTTTGTTGTTGGAAATTTCATTTTTAAGATTTAATATGTTTCGAAGTTATCTAATGCAACTCCAAAAATTCAGTTATTAAATAAATTAAAATTCTTTTTAAATTAAAATTAAATCTCTCTGAACTGTGCATTTTTATCCATCAAAATTCTTATACAATCAAATGTAGTAAGTGCTCTAAATCAGATTCTTTTGCCCTTAAGTAGCGAATACACATACACAAAAACACATTCACACACTTTCATTAATAGCAGAGGTGTATTCTCTTAATTCGCTAGCAAAATATTCGGCAAAAAATTTTTTAATACATATAAGTAATATGAAAAATGCAAAGCATGCTTCCTTTTTGTCCTTTCTTTTATTCAGAATTTAAAGTTATACTGAAATTTTGTAATAGTATGTCTATCCATCCCATATAAATAGTTTTTAGAGAATATTTTCATAATTCATCACACAATTTCATTTAGTATGCTGTATAATAATAATTTGTAGACCATTCTGAGTATTACTGTCTCAATCTACAAGTATTCCAAAAACATGAATAACTTGCATATGTTATCCAGGTTACAATATGAAACATACACATATATTGTACAAAGTTATTATAATCATTATAAAAAATGTTTCATAATAATGTAAAATTTAATTCAAGTCACAAGAAGGTTCTGATATTATAAACGTAATGAATTTTCAGAATGAATACTCGAAGTACGTTTCACTAACATAATAGGCATTTTGAAACGCATCTAGAATTAACATTTGAATGAAGTACCATTATTAATGATCCGGTCACACCGAAATACTCAGCTCACCAATCGTGATTCACTGCCAAACATGGAAATGCAAACAAGAATTCGAAGTTATCATTCGAATAATTTCAAACGTACCATAAGCTGAATAATCTGAATAAGCTTTTCAATAGGAACAGACCGATTCAACATAATAAACTGGAGCGATGAACTTTCTGTGATGGGCAAACTTTGCAGAATTGACTCTAGTTGGATGGGGGGGGGGGTTACAATTTAGATGCCGAGAAAGCCCTTTTGTGGAAATTGGGCGTGAATTCTCGTTTGGAAGACCCCCTTTCCCATGTTCACTGTAACCGAACTCGAGTTCATTCTACGGCTCTTCTTGTAAGACTCTCCATCTGTACTTATGGTAAGCAATCTGTCCCTTAATGGTTTCGCCGGAGTTGAAACTCGTTCAATCTGAAGAGTGGATTGAAACGAATGTATGCTATCTTCCGTTTAAAAGATCGCTTGAATGAAAATTTTTATTGAAGTCAGAGCTGCTTGTAAAAGATCTTTAAGGATAATGGATAAGATATATTCAATGTTTGTCAAGAATCAAAAAGGAATTTAATTTATTCGAGGAAATTGGATTATTATAAATTATATCGACAAATCAAAAGAAATATAATGATTAAATACACCAGAAATTCTTGCAAATTTGATATTAGATAAAAATAGAGTTATTTAAATCTAATATAATGTTCGTTTAATTTAATTTTTAAATATGAGAAATTAAAAAAAAAACTGTATGTTGTTTGACAGCTGATAGATTGTATATTGCTGAGATGCAGCAAAATCACATGTTGTTTTGTGACTCTGAATTATTTTGCTATTTTCAAAAATACACTTGCATTTCATAATATAACTATTTTATTTTGTGAACATTTTCAATTTAAGAATATAAATATTTTGGACTGCAAATTTTTAAAAGTAAATTAGAATGCTTATTGGGCATTTTATTTTCAGAATGTCTGCATGAAATTTCAGATGTTCTTTGAAATCTTTTTTTTTTCATTAGTGATAATTTTTATAAACTCGTTAGCTGATAAGAAATATTAATATAACTTAAATTAAACACTTATTTATTTATTTCAAACCCTGATTTGATTAAAAATTTATGACAAATGATATATAAAATTTCTTATTTAAAATTAAAATAAAAATTAAGAAAATGAACACTTACATACGGAATTAATATAAAATATTAATAATGCATAAAATGTAGCACTTATAGAAATAAAAGTAATAGTTTCAGAATAGCAATACATTTGGATTTCCATCAAATATGATTCCCAACATTAAAAATAATTGACCTAAACCACTTGAATGAAATTGAAGTATTTTTATAATTATGTATTAGATATAGAAATAAATTTTATTACTATCATTTAACTTTGTAATGACGGTTCCGAAACGATCAAATTTATATAATTTAAAAGTTAATGAACATAGCTTTGATACTGAAAATTAAAATTTTGAAATTAAAAAAAAAGCAAATATTTAGTTATGTACTTAAAATTATATAGTCTTTTATTATTAATATTTTTGTATTTATATCCTGACAGTGTTTTCTTCCAATATCATTTTTCATATACTCTCAATTAGGTTCTCAATATAACATTGATAGTTAAATTTTTAAAAGTATTTGTTTTAAACAATTTTTTTTAACAAATTGCTTTAGCTGATAAGAAGTTGCTTTTGCCATGTTTCTTCACGTTACATAGTATTGACTTGTGGGAAATAAAAAAAAAATCATTCGTAGAAAATGAATAAATAACCATTTGAATTTTGAAGTTTTAATTCATGTACTGAGAACTACTTTAAATATTGCAGAAAAATCAAGAAAATAATCTATGCGTAACATTATTTCTGAATAACTTATCCGAATGAAGTTTATTCAATGCATTATTGTAATTTATTTTGTATTCATAATCTAAAATTAATCAATTCAAAGATGTTTTAATTCTATATAAAAGTTATCTGTAATTCATAAAGGTTTCAAGAGTACTGTGGGCGCATATTTGAATAAAAATGATAACACTTTTCCAGAATGAAAATAGTAATAACTAAGCAAAAGTAGCGTCTTGATAGTGCTGCGCGTTACAGTGCGAAGATGCTAATATAAAAGTTGAGTTTTTAAGGGATTAAATTTAAAACGTATGAAAGAACAAATAGATAGAAGGTACACATTTTCTAAGAACCAACATTTTAGAAGAAGAAATTGTGAATCAAACTTTAGTAATCTGTGTTGTAATGGATCTGAATTGTTTAGATTATATGAATGGTAAGACTGATAAATTATTAATTTCTTGACGGATATGGCTTTAAATTATCTTAAGATCAACATTTGAGATGCTAAATTACGCATAGAAAATTGCATTCGTCTAGCTTTGCAGTTATTATATAAATTGATATTCGAGAACCCGAACAGACAATTCTTTGACGGATTTGGTTTCAAATTCTCTAACAATCTTCATTTCGGATACTGAACAACATACAACATTTCATCCATCAATCTCTCCTCGTTTAGTAGTCATTATGTTAACTCATATTTGGACACCCAGCAGACACACTTTCTCTGAACGGATTTTGTCAAAATTTGATTAAATGTTATAAATTTGGTGTGAAAATCATACCTCAATCGTCTAGTTATGTGTTTTTTTTAATTATATGGTTCACAAGTGAGCAAGCATAATTAAAATAAATGTGTTTCTTAGATTCAGGAAAATTAAAACGTGGGGAGTCGTCAAAATCTCGGATTTTTTGTTTTGATGATTTTAATAACTTCTATTTGTATTCTTGGTATCTTAAAAAAATAAATAAGAATTTCAGTCTGACATATACAATTACTATGATATCAATTCCAGTGTTTAGTTGATGAATATCGAAAATGAAAAAATGGATTCACAATGTTTTCTCAAATAATTGTATCCAAGTGACATACATAGATAAAAAAAAATCTTTATTGCAGAATAAAAAAAAATCTTTATTGCAGATGGAGACTTTAAAATAATCACAATAATCATTGGGATTGCAGGATGATTTTGTTTTCACTACGTTCCTGCAAAGACTTTAATTTTAGACACCACCTTTCTATTCCAGTTTGGATATAAAGTCTTTTGTTCGAAATCATGCGTGAACCCTCACTTGGGCACATTTACATTGCGGTAACTGTGAACTCATTCCAGAATGCTCTACGACTCCTCTTTTACGGCTCTTCACCTTATTTAATTCTAAATAAACACGCCTTTATTAGTGTCCCGAGGAGTTGAAACTCTTTTGATGCGGAGGCTGGATTGAAGGATCATATGGAGGCTTGCTTTATGTCCTTTCAATGATGTGCTTGTATTGAGCTATGAGATGTTATTATCTTCGGTGTCCTCTGCGAAAGAGATTTCAGGAAGCTTCAGAGTTTCTGCATACAGTAAAGACTAAGTTTTAGGAATAATTTAGACAAATGTTAGGAATTTCAATGCAAGATTTCAATGATGTTATGAAATATTACGTATATATGTGATAAAATAATGCTTTGAGGATACACGATGCCATTTTTGGGAACCGAGTAATTCAATGAACAATTGCTTTTTATTAATAAAGAAAAGAAAATGCGTACATTGGATTCCAGAACACATAGACTGTATTTCTTTTATAAAAGAAGTATATCTATGTCTCATAATGATCATTTTTCCTTCAAGCCAAGGCGATCTCTGAATTTGAATGATAAATACAGCCAAAATGGCTTAAAACTACTAAGAAATACAAGAACGATGGACAAAACCGAACGCATGACAAAATTCGTATTATTTATTTGTCTATATATAAAAATCGATCTTAGGCAAGAAAAGCTTAAATTTTTAAGTTTCCTTAAGAATAGGGATCCAAACTAACACCTTTCTTATTTTTTTAATATTTTTCTTTTTTAATGATATTTAATTAAAACTTTTTAAA
This sequence comes from Argiope aurantia, assembly GCA_026543865.1. Lineage (NCBI taxonomy): Eukaryota > Metazoa > Arthropoda > Arachnida > Araneae > Araneidae > Argiope > Argiope aurantia. The sequence continues at coordinate 6,889 of JAPMOR010086943.1, forward strand.
GTTTTAAGAAATCATTATAATTTTTATTTGATTTAAAAATCAAGCAATAAAAGTAACAAGCTCTTAATGCAAAAAAAAAAAAGCTGTAAGCTTTTATAATTTCTTATATTTTTTTTATTAAAGAAAGCTGCGGAAACTTGTTTCGTCGCACCCATTACAATAATTCAGAATCTCCTTAGAAAGTTCGGTGTTACTTCTTATTCTCAAAACTATTTAGGCATCTATCAAGAAATTAAGATAGAATTTAGCAAATGTACATATGGTGGCTAGCACCACAAGAGAAACTCAAGAGCTGGAGAGAAATTTGTGCTCAACTTTCTGAAGTAGAAAACCACTATTTTGATTTACAATAATTGATTATGAGATAGAATTTCAAAAGAAACAAATTTAATTACATATTATTTCATAAGACACGCTATAGAATGTTTAATCAATTAATGTCTGTTTATATTTTCTAAAAATATAAATATATTCAAATTTATGAATTGTAATCTCACATCAAGGTGAAAATAACTTTACTCTAATACCGGAGCAAAATAATATATTTTGCATTTTTTTTATAAATAACAAAATAATATAGTGTTACAAACCTGCAATTCGGCTTCCCAGCATAGTTTGTTCCATCAACAGAAAGAAAGTTTTACAATCATCTGAATGGGACGAAGTCCAGGTGTGCGTCGGAGGTCCCAGAGCCTGGCGACAAACTTGGCAACCATTTCGTGACTTGGCGACAAATTTGGCGACTTTGGCGCCAAAATAGATAATACCCGAAACTTCGAGAATTTTCCTGATCCGTCCAGTAGGAACCGAGATACGCTCGAACGTTCCTCATTGGTTGAGAGGCTTCTAGCCCCGCCTCCTGAGACCTATAAAAGGAAGCGGCCGTCGCTGCCAAAGGAGACGACGAAACCAGTAGTCGAAGACGACGGAGTAGTCCGAAGACGGAGCGGAAAAGGCCAGTGGTCAGAGTGGACGGAGTGGTCGAAGAAGAGTAAGTGGAATCGACGGAGCGAAGTCAGAGTCGGAGAAGTAGAAGACGGAGTAGTCGGAAGCGACTGAGTCAAGCTAGTCCTGAACTGAGCTGTGCGCTACTGTCTGCAGTAGATTCTTGTTGTATGCTGCTGTGTGTGCTGTTGTATGCTACACGTCTCGGGTGAAGATAATCGTCTTCTCTATGCTGTATATAGTTGTCGTCTTTGTGCTGTCCTGTGTGTCTTCGTGTAAATAAGAAAAATCCTTCCATAATATATATCGCAAGAAGAAGATAGCCACTCTAATAATATATGCAAGGAAAAAGAACTTAATTCAAAAATAGAATTTTTTAAAGTGGGAAACTGTTAACCTCGTCACCTTTCTACAATCTAACCACTGCATTTTCCTGAAAATAATATGAATATTAGTACAATTTATGAAAAGAAGGAGTAAAAACCTATTTTTTTTATCCAAATGCACTACACTTTAAACGATAAAGATAAGAGATAGTTTCTAAACAATCTCCTACCATTCTTCAATTACATAATTAAATATTTATTGAATATTATCTCTTAATATTTGAAGCGGAAAATCCAACAACTCTTTTGCAAGTAAAAAGGTATTGTTTAAATTTATATTTTCTTTTAATTTTATTCTTATTAACTGTGGATAAATTTAAATCGTCTGAAAACAATTTAATAAGGCATAAATTTAACATTTAATGGGGGTAGTCGAACTAAAATCTTTGAACTTTAAATAATAGTCTAATTTTGTTGTTCAAAAAGGCATAGTTATTTTTACGCTCATTAAAAAATTATTTGTGCTCTGTTTTAGATTCAAATAGAAATGAAGAACCAAAAAAAATTTTTTTTAACTAGTGAAATAGTTTTTAAACAATTTTTAGATAAGCATTAAGAATGGAGTTTAATGCGTTTATCATTTAATTTTTTTCTTATGAATTATAACATTATAAATTTTGCGGGGAAATTTCATTTCATGTAAAACTACATTTTGAAAAAGTCATAAATTTAATTTTCTTTCCTGATAATTAATGACATCATAATATAAATATGTATTTCTAGATGATTCTATGATTTGGCATAAATTTATACATTTATATATTTTTTGGAATATTAATTATAATATTTTTTATTTTAAATATTTTTATCAGATGATAGTATTGTTTTTCTGTACAGTTCGTCTCATAGTAGGAAAGAGAGTTTTGCAAACATTTTTAATAGATGCTGAAGCAAGGCAAGGTCAATAACTTTCCGCTTTCTTCGCTGTCATTTGGCGATTTTGAAACGAAGTTGTGGAATTTGAGGATAAAACTTACGGTTTTTGCAAATATGTGAGATATATGAAGTATGCGAATATTTTCGTGATATCTCTGTTAGGATCCAAGATATGGAATCCTTCTTGATCTTTCTACACTCTGCCACTTGATCTATACTTGATCTATGTTGAATTCTTCAATTATTATTTATGAGCAGGCTTTGGCTGTATTTTGTTACCAGTGTTTCGATTTTTTTTTTGTTTTTTGAGCGTCAGTGTTTCTATTTGAACTTGATGTGTTTTTCTCTATATGCTTGTCAGACGAATTTTTCTTTAACAATATTTCTTTTAACTTTCAACATTTCATTCACAAATACTGTTATTATTATTATAAAATCAAGATGTATATGTCATTTTTTAAATTCATTTTTAGATGACCCTAAACTACAGAAATATTGAATATCCTTAAATTGTATTGTTTATAATTTATTTAAAAGAAATTTAAATTTTTCGCAATTCAAAGTAGGATGCTTGGTTATATTTAAAATTAAAATAAATATAAAATAATATTGATAGATAATTGTTTTGGAAGTATATATATTTTTCATTATAGCTCTATATGTTTGTTCATTTAAAAGATTTTAGATTGAATTTAATTTCATAACTTAAATGTAAAGTATATTTCTATAGTTTCATGGTAATATAAGTGTAGTAATATACACTGTGAAATGAGTTATTTAAATAATACTCTATTTCATTAGACACGCTTGCAACGATACATTTGAAGTTAAAAAAGAAACAAACAATACTCTTTCAAGATTTTGATCTTTTCTCATGCATCTTTATTTTTCCGAAAATATACGTCAATAAAATGTTCAAACGTTAACAATGCAAAGATTTTACTCCAGCTGAAAAGCAAAATACATATTTTCTCTGTATCACAAGTGTGTTGACGTTTTAAAATCATAATTTGAAAATTTCATTTAACTGAAACTAGCAAGATAAGAAAATAAATATGTAAAAAAAAAGAATTTCGTATATATCAAAAGTAGCATGAGTTTATATCAAGGAGAAATTTGAATTATAACTCAATGTCTCTCCCAGGTGGCAACCTAAATCTCTTCTCGGTTTTAAATTAAATTTCTCATCGGCTGCTTGGCAACACTGAATGCGAGATGACCGAAAATAGTTTCAGTAACTGGTAATCATAGCAGCCGATTTTCCTTTAAAAGATAATTTATTCTATTCATGTGTTCCAAATTTTTCGATCGTGTATCTTTTTTGCATTTTTTAAATCTTGTGAAAACTTTTTAGCATGCACAAAACGCATTTCTAGAAGGCTTGGAATTTTAATCATAAAAATTCAAATATTGAAATCAAAAATTAATTTACATGAAATAAGTTGGAAAGACGCATTTAAAGTTTTTGAAAACTTTGAAAGATAATGTTTAATGTAGGTATTATCCAAGTTATAAACGAAAAAAAAGCAATTTTTTATATATTTTTTCATTATTTTGATTTATTATTTTATTACTTTTCTCCTATCAGGTTATACAGAACAAAGTATTATCATTATATTTATCTTATCTTTTTGAACCCTTATATTTTTATGAGTTTCTGCGATTTATTATAATATTTTCTGATATAATTCGGAAAATTTTGGTAATTCTTTTAAGGAAAATTATAGATAAAAACATGCCACAAAGCAAATAAATATCATTTGATACTTTGTCTTTATAAGATAAACGTTAATCACAGTAAGATACATTCAATCGAAGAAAAGATATGTATTAACATAATCCTTTGAGTTTATGGAACCATATTGCATAATCTTCACTATGAGGAGCTAAATGCAAACTTCAGGATATTGTAGCTGAATAACTGAAAGTTGAGGGAAAAAATATTCTGTCTGGTATGGAAGAATTATAGTATTTCAATTTTCATCTGAAAGTTTTAGTAGAAAATAATGTTTTTCCTTTCATAAATTGTTTCTAAGCTAGACTAGACAATGAATGAATAACATTGTAAATCATAATAATCAGAAAAAACGCAAAAATACGATTTATTCAAATGATATATGTAAATGTGATACGTTATCACCTTACAATAAGAAAGAGAAGAAGAAACACTTTTTTTTCATTTTGTGACTTTAACTTAAGGCTAATACTTATTTATTTAAAATAATATGGGAACTTTTGAAACAAAATGCGTTATCGTAAACACCTGAACAGATTTTTAAAACTTTGACTATCTCATGACCTTTACATATGTCATCAGAGGAAATTTGTCTTGGTTTTAATCCATTTTCAAAATAAATCGAAAAGATGATTATCATAATACATTCTGTGTATGTGAATCTTTCGATAGAGTTCTTAAGCCAATACTACTGATCCATAGATACTGTATATCCATTGCCTCCATTTTAAAAGAAATATAACGAAATGGAATTTCATAATACATTCTCAATGGGCCGATTTCTTTTACGATGAAGATTTGCCTTGAGCCGATTTCAAAACATTTTATTCACATGAATGTTCATGAGCTTTCCATATATCATAATTATCCACCTTTCACCTGTACATTTCGGTAGTTTTTCAAAATAAAAATTTGTTCCCAGACATGATAACTGGAATAATTTCGTTAAATGTCATTACGAACTTGTCAATTTCACCTCTTTGAAACGTATATATCCAATCAAAATGCTCTGTCATTATTATGCAAATTATACATATATTATTGTGATATTTTTTTATGGAATTGTTGTGATAAGATATAATTAATAATTATTTGTTGATGTGAGAATACAAATCTTTTAAACAAAATAACTTCGATGACCATTGTGATTTCGATGACGGTTATTAATATTAATTCAGTTTGATGGACGAAATAATGAAATGCATCTTTTAGATATATAAAAAAATTATATTTTAAATTATAACTGCATAATATTGGAATAAAATTATGGTTAGTTTGGTTAATAATAATTGGTTAGTTTGCTCTTCAAATTATGAAATCAAATGGTTACGAGAATTAAGAAACAATATACCAATTTGTTGTTATTCTTTCTGATCCTAGGTGGTAAGTCCAAAAACCATAGCGGATCCCTTAAAATCTCAAAAATCGTAAAATTTAAACATTTAAGAATATGATTGGCGGAGTCTTGATCTGTCTTAAATGAATGTACCGATTTCAATGTACCAATGTACCAATTTCAATGTACAATGTACCAATACAACAAGACCAAATTCGCTACAATGTTAACTAAATTGGTCCAGTAGTTGCGATTGAGTTCTGTACATATTTCATTTCGTAATATCTCTCGAAAATAAACATGGAGGAGATGGATGATCTTTGATGACATGTCGAGGAATTATGAACTTTGACACGAAACAAAACCTGCCTGTGAAATATTTTATTCAGTGATTTTGACTTACAAGCTCTATTAACGATTTTCCAAACAGAAGATGAGCGATGACCTAAATATTTTGAGATATTTCTTAGAAACAGATGACAATTGAGAGAAGGATGTCTTTTGATTGATATAAACAGCATGCCACCATTGGAAGTATCTAATATTTAATACGAAATACAAATTGACGAAATTGGTACAGTTTTTGTAGCCAGGAGATCGGCTTTTGAGTTTGCAATTATATTAAAAATATAAGTGATAAGTGAATAGCTGGTAACTGAAAGGTCTTTCAAATTGGAAAAAAGAATTTTGAAAGTTTTATTTATTTATTTATTTGTGAAATAATTTGTGAAGAAAAGTATTTTTCAATAAGTTGTGTTTTCAATGAAATGTTTCAAAATCAATCCATCAATAAATTATACTGACTGACATTAAATAACAGATTTATTGTTTTTGAGGGAAAGAATGATTCTGATTAAAATCTAGAGAGGATAAAATGTTCAATCTTCTTATTTCGTATTACTTATACTAACATCTGAATTTCATGATATTTAAAACGTTCTGTAATTATTCCTGATTATTCTTAATTCGCTAAACCAGAAATCATTTAAATATATAAAATCTTACAAAAAATAGAAAAAGGTACAGATATATCATTTTAAGTCTTACTTATTACTTACTAGCCGCCTTTGGCGACCAGCCGGTTCGCCAGTATTACCGCTCGCTACAATTTTCAATTAAATATTTTAAGTAACTGGTCTCTTAATAGATTCTCAAACAAAACATTTTTAATCTTCAAATTTTGATAGTCATACCAAACTTATACTTTTGTTTAGATCGTTTCGTTCAATTTACTCTATATATTTTGCTAATTTGTTGTCATTTCCGGTAAAACGTCAACTTTAATTTAAAGTGAAAATGATGAAATTGCAATTAATATAAAGATATTTTTTAATAAAACCAAGCGTTTTATTTTATTTATCACCTTTATTGCTATTTATTTATTACTATTAGTATTGAATATGAGTATTGCAAACAGAATATCTCGGTATTTAAGTCTTATCTGAACTGCAAAATATTTTTCATAATTTATGTAATATCTCAAAGAATAGTTCAACAAAAATTTCTCAGATTTAGCATAAAATTCAGTTTTTAGTTTTGCTTTCAAAAGCATTGAAATGAAATCAATAATAATATTTTGTTCCGTATTATAAATATATTTCAAAAATTATGAAATCTAAATTTAATGCAGAAAGGTATCATATTCTGAGAAATATTCTAGACACGCCAAATTTTAAATAAATGAATGAATGTTTCTATTTTCCACAATCAACTAAGACTTATTTATGAAGTTTTGAATTTTAAAAATTTAGAAAAACTCAACAGTTTCATAATCTTAGGCCAATTAATCTTGAGAAACTTGCGCTCTGATTGGCGTATTTTCTTTGAAACGATCGATGGAAAATCTAAAATTGTCCATTTTTTTATTGAATAGTGATATTCAAATTTTCATAAATCAGTCAGTTTAAGTGATCGATTTAGTTGATTGGAAATTAACTCTTTTTATTTAAAATATTAGTGTTTCAAGAACATTTTGTTATTCGTGATTTCCACAGCAGAAGCTTTATGTAAAATCAAAAATTCGTTATTTATTAGAGCATTTATTGAATTAAGTAAAATATAATCATTTTCTATTTAAACCATTTTAGTATATATGTTGTGTTCGTGCGTCAACAAAAATAGAATGCAGACAAACTTATTATGAAACTAAATCTTATTACATTGTAGATAATATTATCAAATTTACATCAACTTATTTTCATTCCAAATTCTAGCGTCGTTTTTAAACAACAAATTGAAAGTTTCAAAAATATCACTGTTGCCAGTCTGAATTTCACAACTATTTACAAAATAAAATTTATAATTATTAAAACAATCGTTTGCTACTTTTAAATAAAATATTTACGATTTATGTCGCAACAGATCTGTGTCTTACAAATTAGGTTTACAAATTAGCTGTGTGGCCCTGATTTGAATGGATATCCTGTTCATATTAAACAAAACTTGCCTTAAAATAAAACTGATTTATTGGATTAATAATATAGAGAGTGTAAGAGATCATAAAATAATTTTTCTTGAATTTATTTTTTAGAAAAAAATAGTATTTCTTATTTGTTTCATTTCCTACAGACGATTTCATTTCCAAAAAGATTTAATTTATTTTTAATTGGAGCTTTAATCAATGTGATGGCAACACTTTGAAAAAAGCTATTTTTTCTCAGAAATGCGAAACGTTTATTTTTATTTTGTACGAAAGAAATTGTTGAAAAATAGAGTTAAAATATTTATTTAAAAATTCATTAAAAACAGAAATTTAATTTTGATGTTAAAGCATTGGTAGCATTTAAAAGATAAATTTTTGATCTTTAACTTGATGTAAAAATCTTTTTTGTGCGGTAATATTTTCGGAAATTATAGCAGAAACACGCCAAAATTTCGCTTAATTTTTAAATAAATACAATTCTAATTAAAAATTCGGAAAAATAACCCCCAGGTGCACATTCCCGGCCTCCAAGGTATACATGTGCCAAATTTGGTAGCTGTAGGTTGAATGGTCTGGCCTGTAGAGCGCCAACACACTCACACACACACACACTCACACACATTGAGCTTTATTATAAGTATAGACTTACTTATTAACAAGTTGAATGAAAAATTATATCTTTATAAACAATTACAGTAATACTGATAAATAAACAATTACAGTAATACTGATAAATATACCCAACAATTATTATACCGATTTTTACATATTGAAAGATATAATTTTTCATTCAACTAGTCTTACTTATTACTTACTTACTTATTAACTATTTGAATGAAAAATTATATCTTTCAATATGTAAAAATCGGTATAATTATTGTTGGGTATATTTATCAGTATTACTGTAATTGTTTATAAAGAACTATAATCTTTGTCAATCATGAAATGTAGCATGCAATAATTTATTAAATTAATAAATTTTTAGAACATATAATCAAAAGATTTCTTTCTCACTAGCATTTTCAATACAAAAATAAATAAATAAAAAGAATACTTAAAAAATCATATTGCATTCCATCACCAATTTTTATAGTTTTGCAAAAGTTTCTAGATTTTTGTGAATCATTAATGTTTTTTCCTGCATCTTATCATTCTTTATTCTATGAAAAATCGATGAGGATCGATGAAATGAAAACTTTATCCACAACGCCATTTGTTATTTTATATTTCGTTTCATAATTTTGAAACAACAGATGATGAAATATTATTTACTTATATAAGATGACATTAGATCTTTATCATTAATAGTCTCATATAGCAGTTAGTGCCTTTAAATAATTTTTCATAGAAAGGATAAACGTTCTGAATTATGGATCGAACTGGTAAACTGATTTTTAATACGATATAATGGCACTTACTTACGCTATCAGTCGCTTTTCATACTTATTGTTGTAGTACTTGATATATCGCGTTTTGGCATGACATGAAAACCATCATTTTGGGCTTTAAGAGATTATTGAAGTATTTTATTGCTTGAACGTTCTTTTAACTATTTCAATGAAATACAGGTTTAATTTTAGAAAATATTTAGACTTTGACTACAGCTTGGAAATGTCTTTCGCGATGTAAATAATAAATGAAATAAATAAACAATATCATATTAGTAAGTTCCAAAACACTTCCCTAAATGAGGCAATCAGCAAGATCTACATTCGTAAAGGCAATAAAAAATATACAAAAAAACAGTAATTTCAATTTAAAGAAATAAACAAAAAAATCCTATGGATAATTAACTCCAGTTTCTATTTTTCTACTGTTTCTCAATTATATTAATTATTAATGTGATAAAATACTTTAAAGCTTTTTTAAGAGTTATATTTATTATGGGTTGTTTTCGATCAACTATATCGATATCTTTAAAAATTACTTTCTCCCCTTTTTATCTCTACACGCTTTAGAGCTAATTTGCATTTTATTGTATTTTAAAAATTTACTTAATTTTTAAGACGTCGCTAGTTTTTTAAATATCTCAAGCTATTTTTTATAAGTTTATCTTAAGTTTTAGTTTTATTTTTTATTATATAATTATTTCACAACATTTATTCAAGTTGAAAATTTCAGCCTCATAAATATTACACATAAATATTGTAAACATACAACAAAATTAAATGAATTATATAAGATAAAAAATTATTATATTATAAATGTTTTGGTTATTAAATTAATATAAGATTAGTGTAAGATGAAATTGTATGAGATAAATGTCTTTCATACATAAAAAGTTATATTAATTAATTTGGTCATGAAACGCTGCTTAAAGTAATGTACATTTCTATGATTTTTACTCTGTAATAAGTATCTGTTGGAAAACTTTCCTATCTAAGGCTCAACCCTGGCTAAATTATCCAAAGGAGTTTTTCTTGTAGAAGATATATCCCTTGTTGAAACAAATACTTGCTATCATGATTGCAGTTATGAATTTTTAATACTGTTCCCTTGAATTGCTAGTTTCATGACTGAAGGAGATTTTATAGACGCTGAATCAATATCAAACAAATGACCTACAAATTCTTCTGGGAAGTTAAGATTCTGGAAAGTGCAAAAGTCATGTTCTTATTTCTAATAGGTATGGAAGTCTGGAGATTATCCTGGGTAATTTCAGGTGCCATCACCACCTGTTGCAGAACATATATAATCTCGAGAGTCTGAAGTGATTTAATAATTATCTGTTTCGAGTTAAGATCTCATAATAAGATAGAAGATGTGATCACTAAGTGTTATTGTTATATTAAAAACAATCTGGTGTCTGTTTGGGTTTTTAGTGTCTATAAGTGTGCTACTTATTATGTACATTTTATGCATGCTTCCTTTCCTGTATTCCGTGTTTGCTTTTGTTTTTAAATATTCATTGAATAAATCGTCCTTTTTCCCGTTTATCAGACCTTTTTCACCCTACATCTGCCGGTCAATTTCCGAACACTTTTTTTTATTGCTGAAAGATGCCAGAAATCGTTTATTTTCTCACCAAAATGTTATTTTTTGTTGAATTGATAAATAAATAATAAACATATAATAAATAAATAGTAAATATTTTAAAAAGATATTTTAAGGAGGCATTTGAAACTTGTTCTTTTTTTAAAATTTGCCAAAATATTATTAACAATTTATATGAAAAAAATGGAATATAGTGCAGTTGATTTAAAATTTATCCAATTCCAATTTCAGGAACATCCTTTTTGTTTCAAAATCATGATTTTTAATTAAAATATTTATTTATTCAAATTTTAATATATCTACACCTCAGTTTTAAAATTCTAAGGATTTAAGTTAAAAAATGCAGAAAAATACAAAAAGCAAAATTTATTTAAGGCCCTATTTTCATTAGAAATATTACTTAAAAATTCATTTATTTCTACATATCAGGCAAAGAAGAGGAATGAAAAAATGCGCCATATTGAGAGATTTGGTGATTTATAATCAGAGGAAATTTGAAATATAACTCAATGTCAGGCGCAGGTGGTGGCCGAAATCTATCCCACGCGTTTAAATTAAATTTCGAATCTACTGTTTTGGCAACAGTGAATGAAAATGTAGGAATTAGTTTCAGTAACTGGTAATTTGTGCTTTGATATTTTATGCAAAAGTTAATTTATTTCGCCGATATAATGAATTCCTTTCACTCTTATTTGTTTATTGTTTTTGGAACCTCGAAATACTACTTGGTGGACTCTAGAAAGCTAAATTAGAATCTGGAAAGAAACGCTAATTAAGAAGTTCAAATAACAAAGCGAATTATATTTTACGAAATCAAACGAATAGAAAGAACAAGAAATCTTTCAAAGTATGTGAGTATATTGATATTAAATGGGATGTCTAATTGGAATTCAATAAATGATTATAAATAAAAGAAGAAAGCCTTTTTCTTAATTTTTAGAGACTAAATTTTTAGAAAGAATCAATTGTAGTCTTCGAAATTGATTTTTACTTTTAATGAATTCCTCAATAGTTAAAAAATAACTTATTCTTGTGTTTTCGGAATCCAGATCGTATATTACTCTGAAAACTATGAAAAGCAGTATGAAGAAATTGAAGACATAATTGTAATTTTTAAAATTTTATATTAGAGCGTTACATATCCTGCTCCTTCCACTCACCAAACCCCAAGAATCCTGTTGTGAATCTTTATTGATCACTAAGTGATATCAACTATTATATAGTTATGCATTTGGTAAACCTTATAGTAATGCGTTTCTGATAACAATAAGAAATTATTAATACTCCATTACTAAATAAATTTTAATTATTTCGAATTTCATGAACTGTGAATATTACTTTACATGAGTTATTAAAAACTGAGTGTTAAGTTCTTGAAATCTAATTAAATGAAATACAAATTATAAATTATTTTTGAAACACACACACTCTCCCTCTCTCTCACACACACACGTATATGTTAATAAGCAACGAATAACGGCACCAATTCATAGATGTCTAAATATCCAAATGGAATTTATTCCCCCCCCCCTTGTTTTAATGCTGGATTTTTCATCGGAATTTGTCTATTGTTAATAGCATTGAAACAATTGCCAACGTTGGCGAGTACCAATAAAATTAATTTAACCCTTAACTGGGGAGGTGAAATTTTAGGATTTAACTGGGGAGATGCGGTCTACGAGACCGCATTTCATTTACACTCAAATTAAATGTTCTAATGATTGTATTAGTGTGAAAAACTGCCAATATATTTTTCAGATATTTTTCTTGATAATTAGATATGTTTTAGAAATTTTTCAAAATATATTATCGTTGAAAAAAATTAATGCGTTGGAGCACAGATTTTCTTCTCAAATTACATGTTATAATAAATAATATTCTTGAAAAAACATATTACTTTTTACTTTTTAAATCATACTTATTTTTGCAGTATATGGAGGTATATAGAAGACAATATAATATAAAATTCAACAATTATATGAAAAAAAAATTGACAATCGGTAAAATTGGCCCTTTTTTTATCGGTTTGTGTGACTTTCATAGCACGGTTTTCTAGGGCATTTTAAACATACAGGTTAAGAACTAGTATAAAAATCAACCTATAAATTCTGTATCTATATCTCTTGGTATTTTAATATATTTTATAAATTTTACGAAAAAATTATCATCAAAAAATGAATTAAGTTCGAACATTCATATCAGAATCAGTTGAATGCGAACTTTCATCGAAAAGTTCTTCTGTACAATTATCCGTATCACTAAAATCACTTTCTGTTTCATTTAAAAGTGTCTGGAGCACTGTTTCATAATAGGATCAATAAATTGGATGATATTTAGGGGCACAAGTTTTAGCGCCATCTGCTAAGCCTTGTTTATCACTGGGACACTAACAGGGAAGTGTGGTCTTAGAGACCGCGCTTAAAGAAATAACTGAATTCTTCTAAAAAGCATCCGTTGAAATCGGTTAAAAAAGTGCACATGTATTGAATGTCTCTAAACAGGAAGCTACAGGGTCAATCCATTCAATTGAGTTAAAAATAGAATAGGGGTGACCGAAAATCCATCGCTAGCGGTCTCACAGATCGCATGTCCCAAATAAGGGTTAATCATGGCAATTAGTTAATGAATGCATCTTATCACAGGGAGAAACTGTACTATTCATGACAAATTATTTAAAATTATACTTTATTAACAATGATAGAGTATTTTGAACGGTTACTCAAAATACTCTATAATTGTTTATGTTTGAAAGTGGTGAATAATTTTCGCATTTCTCGTATTTAGGCAAGCATGTAAACAAATATAAATTGCGAACTGTTGTCAAGTAACAATTAACAATATCGGCTTCATTTTGCTTCCACACACACACTGCATACCAATAAGTATTTGCATACCTATGCAAATGAAGATATCTGCTGTCCTGATTTACGTCACACCTTCTGTACTTAACTATTGTGTAGGAAACAACATCACCATTAGTCGCTTGAAGGATGCCACGGAATTCAGATCAGTCTGATTTCGAAGAAGGCTTGATTGTAGGATATCATAGAAGGAGCCGATCCTTTAAGGGCATATCTAGTAAGTTAAACATTCCAAAATCAACAGTGGATTTTGTGATTAAGAAGTGGAAGTTGAGTGGGGATTGTTGGAATATGCTTCGACCCAGCAGAACCATGAAACTAAGAGATAGAGACCGATGAGTGCTCACCAAAGAAATAGGAATAACTAAACCGATGGCCCACAGACTCCAGGAGTTCTAACAAGCATTCGGGACCGTTATTTCAATAAATATCCACCGCAAAAAAGTACATTTGCTTGGTTTCCATGGTCATGCGGCCGCCCATAAGCCTTTCATTAAAGAATCCAACTGCGTTACTCTCTTGAAGTGGTGCAAAGTACATCAAAATTGGACCGTAGATAAGTGGAAACAGGTTCTCTGGGTGATGAATCAAAATTCAATCTGCACCTTTCTGTCGAATGGCCGATTTTGGGTTTGGCGTATGCATGAAGAACGCCTTTTGCCAGAATGCATCATGCCTACCGTAAAGTTTGGCGGAGGTGGAATTTTAGTCTGGGGAAGTTTATAGTGGTATAGACTCTGACCCTTGATAGAAATTAATGGTAAGTTCAGAGCCAACTTCTTCTACACTAAATTATACAACAAAGTGCTCCCTAAGCTGTGGCACTTTCATGGGTTGGATCATTATTATTTCCAGGATAACAAAACCACTTGCAATGTTGCGAAGCCCACCATGAATTGGTAAGATGACATTGGGGTGAACCAACTGGCCTGGCTATATATGCAGAGTCCAGACTTGCATCTTTTAAAGGGGGCGGCAACCGTCCAAAATCTTCCCGAAGACTCGTTACTTATAAGCGACTCCACCTACACGCTACTTATAAGCGACCACTACACGTTACTTATAAGCGACCACACGACGACACAATTCACGACATTAATACAACACACACAAAGATGTCTCTCGACGACACCAGACAATGACACACAAATCTTAGATCGCCGGCCTTTTATAGTTTACGGGAAGCGGGCCCAGAATCTTCTAGACCAATCAGGGCGTATCGGGACGTATCTCGGTTCCTAGTGGATGGATCGTGAAAATTTCCTTAATTCCGAGTATTATAAATTTTGCCGCCAAATTCATCGCCAAGTCACCAAATGGTCGCCAAGTTTGTCGCCAAGCTCTGGGATCACTGGCTCGGCATCCGGCAGCATCCAATACGGATGACTGTAAATTAGTTTTTCTTATGATCACACTATTCGGGCTGAAAAGCAAAATTACAATATTGTAACAATATAATATATATATATATATATATATATATATACGCATGTTTTAGACCATAGCACCATGGTAAAGAACAAACAATAATCATTTTAATCTTGTTTGTTTTCAAATTTGATTTAATTTACTGAATATTGTAATTTTTTTAAAAAATCTTTCCATAGAAGGTTTTAAAAATTATAACTAAAATTTCTATTTCTGACTATATGATTTTTTTATTTTTTTAAATATGTTTTTTTAATATTTTGAACGTTTTTCTCTATTTTATAACAAAAGCCTTTAAAAATGCCTTTTCCATTGAGGAATGATAATGCAAAGGTAATTTAATCATTCCAAGGGAAGCCGAATAATTT
>JAPMOR010086943.1:30609-68996 GCA_026543865.1 Argiope aurantia
CCATATTATTTTTATTTTTGTAGTTTAAATATATTTTATGCGTGTAAGTTACCGCAGTATTAAGAAATTACTTAAGATAATTTGTTTCTTCAAAAATTAAATAAAGGCGAGTAATATCCAAAATATTATGAAGTTAAAATATTTACAACAAATTCGAGTCTCCTTTAATTTTTTTCTATTTTAAAACTAAACTTTTTCCTATTTCAAAGCATCTTTTTAAAGAAAATATTCAAAAGAAAACCCTCTATCAAATTTCTATCAATGACTTTCTATATTTCAATTAAAAAAAAGCCTTCTTCAAGATTAATGTAGCTAGACTTTCCATGCAAACATTTGTGGAGTGATTCAGTCCATATTTCTGATTAGACAACATTCTACTCATAGAAAACCATCGAATTTATCGTTAAAAGTGTCGAAAGAGTTGAAAAAATGACACAAATTATTTGTAGGTGTTTCCTAATGAAAGTGAATTTTTAATTGGGATCACTCGTAATTTTAACTAAAAGATTTTCTATTGCATCATAGTTTCTTTGTTGTCTCTTATTTAAGAAATTTAGAAATAATAATTGTATGTTTCCTCTCAATATTTATTGCTCAAGATTCAAAGTACTTGTAAATTATTCTGAGTATTATGTTAATGAATATCATTTTAATAACTCTGAATTCTTCTAGCAATATTCGTAGTGGTTCTAATATAACCTGGCCAGCACATTTCGCTAAATTCAACTTAGGATTCTTTATAAAAGTTAAGTAATTGTTGATAAACTGAAATTGCACAGCCCATATTTCAGTTGAAATCAGTCTTACATATTTCAAATTTGATAGGTAGGTTAACTTCTTGAGGAATTCCAAGGTCACTCGGCCCATATTTGTCATTCTTTCTGATGAAATGAGGAATGTAGAGAATTAATGAGAAATTCATTCTAGAAATGCGCATAAAATGTACCTGCTTTTCAGCATTGCGTTTTTAAAGGCACTTACAAAAAATAATCTTTTCCTAGTTCATACCCCACAACTGTATTTCGTTTAACCATTTGAAAGCGTTTGTCTTAAACATCCTGTATTTATGCCCATTTTTAATAAATGTTTAAACAATTATTGTCTCCTATGACATTGAGATCATTTCTATAATATCCCCTTTTATTTTGGCTAATATTTTAAAGGATGAAATAAGAATGAAATAATTGTAAAAAATAAATTTAAATAAATATTTTATTTCCTTGAACATTTTCATTTTATATTGATAATCAGAAAAATTTTAAAACGCATATGTCTATAATCTATGAATATTCCATTAATTATATTTAACTAACCACACTTTTTTCTTCATTTCAATCGATTGGATTTCATTTATTTAGATTTTTTTTTATAAAATAATTGCACATAAGCTAATTTTATTGTAATTCATTAAATCATCAGTGTAAAATTGGTTTATTCTCTATACTGGAATTAACTCTGTTTCTTCTTCAAAATATAAAACGATTTGGAGAAATTACAAACATTTTAAGTATTAAAATAAAGACTCACCATAAACAAATTCCATTAGAATTTGAAAAGCAATAATTTAGAAAGTTAATTGCATGATAAATGTTTGGGTATTTCTATTTTAATGAGTACTAGAAAATAAAACTTTATAAAACACTTTCTAACCTTTGTTTTTACTTCTAATATAGGAATTTAAAATCTTCATTTTTCCTATATAAACTTTTATTTGATTCGAAAACATAAACATTATTTTCTTTAAATTTCGAAACTATATAAATTGGATTCGTATAGGTATTTCAAAATTTATCCTAAAACGTGATTCACTCTCAGAGCACAAAACGATATCTCCTAAGACAGATTTCGCAGTTTCATATAAATCCACTCTTTTGATTACACAAGTTTCAACAACTTTGGCATCATTAAATCGCTTCTATAAGGAAAGCTCAAGAGTCCTTGAAGAGAAATCGTGGAATGCTTTCTGGTGTGTTCACAGTTAACGTATGGAAGTGTACTTACTAATGTTGGATTCATACTTAGTTTAAAGCAAACGACTTTTCCCACAAAGCTATATTGTAAAGTTTAATACAAGGCATTGAGCTCTTTTATGAGGTTGTGGTTTCATTTCAGGGACCATTTGGTATAGTTTATACGATGGAGTGAGTGAATATTCGTTTCCTTTCTCTTCAATTTATTATGCTGATTCTGGGGTTTCAGGTCATGGTTCTAGTTTACTCAGTCAATGGTCCGTACAAAATTATCAAACAAATAATTTTGAATCCTACTTTGCATTTAGATCTTTGTTTATGAATCATAATTGAAACAGCGTTTTTGAATAGACATAGCCTTGAGGTTTAAAATCCGATATATCATATCATTAAGTTTTTAAAGGAGAAGCATCGCTGAATCTCGAAATTAATTGTAACCTACATTCTATGAAATATCTCATCGTTAAAATTGGAAACTGAAATTACAATGGGATACATATCAGCTATGGAATAATTTATAGAGAAATTCCTGCTTTGTTCTTTTAAAGGTATTTAAAAACCTTGTATTAAATATTTTAACCAAAATTAATACAATTTTTCATTTTTTATGATATGACAGAATGATGAACATTATGCAATATTATTATATCCTTAAAAAAGAACCTTCCTTTAATTCAAATTACTATAATGATTAATTTTATTAAAAATATTCTAAGACAAAGATTAAATGGGATTGTTTATTGTTATCTAAAATGCACCCAGATTGGATGCAAAATAATTTTCTCAATTTGAGTATTCATATCATAAGAAAAAAACATATTTTGAACTGAAGGAGAAGCTTAGACAGTAATTAAAATTACAAACAGTCTATACATTAGAAAAGAAAATGTAAGTATTTTATTTTTGTATTTTGATTTAAATAAAAATAAACCATTTGCTTTTAAAACGTGTGTAAAAATGCTGAACAAGAAATCGGAACTCTCTAAATAAATGTTTCCGGAAATATGTAAATTTTATGATTTTATAATTTTTCATTTTTATCTCGTTTTTTCTTTTAATTTAAATTTTATTCTTTGAAAAATTTATTAACAGGAATGGATAAAAATAGGTAGAAAACGGGTTTTTTATATCACAGTTATTAGTGTAATAGAAACTTGAAATATATTTAGTAAATTTTGTAATGAATAAAAATTTATTATTAAGTAATTTAAAGCCGATAAAAAATAAAAAGTTAATTACTGCTTTCAAAATAGAATTATTATTTTTGTACGGCTATGTCTAAACGGTATCAGCTGATGCATTAAAATGACGTGATGGATTTTTTTAACACAAATTATTTAAACTTGCTTCAAGTTTGGAAGTTGAAAATTTGCAATCGCTTCGTTACTCCATTCCTAATGTTCTGCAACTTCATTATTTTTAATACTGTTATATTCTCACCATTAATATATTATTTTGACGCGTCTGAAACTTTATTATCACCTTATAAAAAGTGGAATTATAATTTCATATGATACACACTTCGCAATCTGACGGGGAATGTATGAAAAAATGATTGCAATACTCCATAATACTAATGCTACTAAAATATAAATCAAAATCTAAAGAGTAGGAAAAATTAAATGAAAAATCTTCTTTTTAATACATTAGAAAAATATTTTTTAAAGTATTTTTCTTCAATTCTTATTAATTTTAAATGTTTTAATCGTCTAGTTCATTTACGTTTTAGTTAGTTAGTTAGTTAGTTTGGGATTTTTTGGCGCAAGAGCCAGATTTGGCCATGCTGCGCCAATAGTATGGTAGAAGTTACTGTTCTAATGGTACGGTGAATTATATCAGTAAAAATCAAATGCAAATTTTAAAATATGAAGTGTTCACTACAGTAAACAAGATTTTTACACTTTTAAAGATTTGCTATTTAAATATGATGATAAAATCCAATGGTTTTCAGAAATGTAAAAATGTTACAATGGGGATTTTCTCCCACTAAGTCACTGATACTCGGACGTGATGTATTAAAATAGCGTAATCGTTGATGATTGAAGACAGGGCATTCTGATAGTATGTGAATGACCGTAAAATCTACATGGCATGCTGTAGATTTGGGACACCCTTCACCAAACAAAAGATGTTTATGTGTGAAACGGGTGTGACCGACGCGCAGTCGAGTCATTTTAACATCATGCTCTCGCACCGGGAGATTCGGCCACAAATTGATAGAAGGATGAATAACCCGTAATTTGTTAGAGACCTGCAAATCCCAAGATTCTTGCCATAATCTGTGGATTAATTTGCCAAGGTGTCTTTTAACGTCTGAGTAGGGTCATTTACGTTTTAGTTTCCATGCAGTAAAAATTGTTTAGACCAAACTCATTGGATTTTCTATTGTTAGATAATTACGTTTCATTATTTTTTTTCAAAAAGATAATTTCATATGTTGGGGTGTTCGTAAAGTAATTTCGTTTTTCTACTACAGAGGATTTAATAGTATTTTTTAGAACCCAACTTCACCCTTAAGCCGCATTAACATTATATGTTTTGAGAGTTGATATAGCAAAGCTTGTGTCGTCATATTTTACTTTTTTGCTATAGAAAAGTTAAAAATGCTGTTCATGCGAGAAAGAAAAGAACCGATGTGTTGACAGTACGCCAGTGCACAACTGGTTTGCAAAATTTCGATCCGGCAACTTTGATGTCGAAGATGCATCACGTTCTGGAAGGCCGGTTGAAGCTGATGAAGACACGATAAAGGGCATTAGTTGGTGCAAATCGGCGAATAACAACACGTGAGATCGCTGAGAGGTTAAATTTATCTAATTCAATTGTTTATGACCACTTGAAAGGTCTGATTTTAACCTCGAAGCTCGATATATCGATTCTCAATGTTCTCATGGAGAGAAATTTGTGTCGTCGCGTTGATTCGCTTCTCAAAGGTCACGAAAATTATCCATTTTTGAAGCGCATCATTACTGGGGACGAAAAATGGGTTGTATATAACAATGTCAAACGCAAGAGATCATGGAGCAAAAAATATGAACCGGCTCAAAGCATTTCGAAAGCCAATATCCATAAAAAAAAGGTGATACTTTCTGTTTGGTGCAATTTTAAAGGAATCGGGTTTTTTAAACTTTTATTGGAAAAAACACAATTAATTTAGAAGTCTACTGTCATCAGCTGGACAAACTGAATGATGCCCTTCAACAGAAATGGTCAAAATTAATCAACATAAAAGGTGTAGTGTTCCACCAAGATAATGCGAGATCCAGTTTGGCCACTTACCAAAAGCTTTTACAGCTTGAATGGGATACACTGCCACACCCACCATATTCTCCAGATCTGTCGCTTTCGGATTATTATTTGTTCCGGTCACTGCAAAATTTTTTGGATGGTAAAACCTTTACTTCAAATGAAGAGGTCAAAAGTCACCTGAATAAGTTTTTTGAGAGCAAAGACCAAAACTTTTATGATTGTGGAATCATGCTACTACCAGAAAGATGGCAAAAGGCGTTAGACCAGAATGGCCAATATATAATTTAATAAAATATTTATTCATTATTCGAAAATTGTCTTTCATTTTCCCCCAAAAAACGAAATTACTTTCCGACCAACTCAATAATTTAGAGGATCTGATGTATGAGAAAAAAAGAATGAAACTGCATATTTTTAAAAGCATAAATGTGTTTTTCTTTTCTCATATTTCAATTTATTACGATACAGATAAATTGTAATAAAAATGCTCATATAAATACAATAAATGCAATGTAATACAAATGCTCATAATTTTGATTCTCATTAACATCATATTCAACGATTTAATAAGATATTTTTAATATTTTTTTAGATCTTTATTAAGATCATTTTTAATTAAGCTTAAGCTATGATGCTAAAGAAAGCTTTCAAGTCATAAATTATTGGTCAAAAATTTATTTACTGTTAACAAAGCCTTCGTTGCCTGTCAAATAAATATAAACCTAGAATAGGTATTAATAAAAAATTTATTTTTTTATTCTACTATTTAAAAGCAGTTAGTTATTACTGCTGAAGTGACCAAGAGAATAATTCACGTTCAGAAAATAAAGAAGAAAAGCTGGATATTTAAGAAGCTAAGAAAATAAAAGATGGATATTTAAAGTGCGATACCTATTAACGAATACCTATATTATTTGAACAATTTAAAAATAAACCTAAAATTGTGAAAAGGCAAATCAATATTTAAAGTATGGTTTCAAAAGACTTGGGAGTAGCAGCTTTTATTACAATATTCTTGCTAAAAATGTAAAATTCATATGAAATATTATAGATATTAACTAAAGTAAATAATATTATTTCAGTACAATAAGTTAATGATTTTTATTTTTTATTCTCTTACTTAATATGAATTCTAAGACATAGTCTTTTAAAAGAATAAAAACCTTTGAAAATATAAATAATCTTGAAAGTTTTTTTCGCCATACGAGATCGAATAAAAGCATGGGTAAAAACTAATCTTGTTGCAGAATTGACACCTCTATTTCTGATTTACTACCTAATAAAAAATGCATTTTTTTTTCAGTTTTATGCCATCTAATGCTAGACATCCAAAGAAAGCTTCTTCAAGTCATAAATTCCGGACCGAAAGTGACAAATTTTTCTTTTCAGTGATCGTAAAAGGTGAATATTATAAAGTTCCAAAAGTAAATTTGGGGATAAAAATGAAACGAGGTTTTCACCAGCATTTGTATTTTGGGCGCATTTCGTGGTGTTAAAATCCGGAGCTATAAAAAATGCAAATTGTTATTTATAACGTTAGTTAACTGAAAAGTTTTACTACCTTACTTGAATATTGAAAAGGAAAATACTATTTCAGTTTTAATTTTAATTATAGATTACTAAAGTTACCATATGGGAAGGATTATTAATAATTGAATAATCTTAAGTGAAAATATTATTTGTATGATATTTATTATTATGAAATCTGTTAGAATTATTTTTGTAAATTTAATGTTAATTAGAACATACTTTAGGATCATTTTTATTTGCATATAAAACCAAGAATTATTGATTTACCTGTATGTGGTCACAACAAAATTATTTTACTTTACTTATTAATGTCAAAAAGTTTGTGGAAACTAGTTTGTTCTAAATAAGGAAACTGAAATGGAAAAGCGAATTTTTAGGTGTTAGGAACTATCAAGGAATGCAAAAGTTAGAAGAGTTACATAATTTTGGATACATAATTTTGGAAAAGGTAATCAATTTCTGTCAGTATCTATTTAATACTGAGCAAATATATATATATATATATATACACACACACAATGGTGTGCAAAACTTAAGCAACAATGCAAATTTTAAGCAGATAGCCATGAAATTGCAGAAATGGAGTTCTTGTGATCAGTACAATGAACACGTAATTCAAGAAAAAGGTCATGCGTATGCAAATATCAGGAACAAAACGTCACAGGCGACGTGAGCGTACGCAAAACACGTGCAGCTCAACACTACAATAAAAGGAAGGACGGAGACACAATTAAAGACATTCGCTGCAAGTGCACGTGAGTTAATTCGTGAAATGTGGCTAGCAGAAATCACCTGGACTATTTCACACGTGGAAGAATGATCGGAGAGCTGGAGGAGGGGTGTAGTGTGACCAGTGTAGCTGAAGAATTCGGAATCAACAAAAGTGTCGTTTCGCGCTTGGAAAACCTTCCAAATCACAGGTACAGCTGTGAGAAAGGTTAGTGTTGGCCGCCCCAGGAAAACAACTGCAGTGGATGACCGATATATCGTCCTGCAGGCGAAAAGAACCCGAAACCAG
The DNA here is from genome assembly GCA_026543865.1 of Argiope aurantia. NCBI lineage: Eukaryota > Metazoa > Arthropoda > Arachnida > Araneae > Araneidae > Argiope > Argiope aurantia. The sequence goes on from JAPMOR010086943.1 coordinate 38,377, forward strand.
TCAGCAAACGCCATTGCTCAGCAACTGTGTGCAGCAACGGGGCGACAAGTGTCGCGTTTTACTGTGTCCAGACGCCTTCACAAAGGTGGCCTATTCGCCCGCCGTCCTGAACGCTGCATCCCTTTGACAGTTTCCCACCTTCGGCACCGTTTAGAGTGGTGCAGGGAGGATAAAAACTAGACATGTCATCAATGGAGTCGTGTCCTCTTTACAGATGAGAGTCGTTTTAGTGCCACAAGCGATTCCCAACGCCAGTTGATTTGGAGAGAGGTCGGGACACGGTTTCATCCCTGTAACATCACGGAAAGAGACCATTTCGGTGGTCCTGGAGTTGTCGTCTGGGGAGGCATTATGATGAACGGGTGGACTGAGCTCCACGTTTTCGACAGAGTTTCTGTAACTGGAGATCGCTATTGTCAGGAGGTGATCCTTCAAATCATGTACAAAAATAACATTCATTTTGGTCAAATATTTATCACTGAAAGTATACAGAACGGATTATGAAAAGATACTATCTTGAAATAAACAAATACCATTGTGATTGTTTAGCTACTATGGATATTTGTATGTCTAAACTAGTGTATCGGATTCAACAAAATGTTATAAACATATTATTTAAGACAAGATTAAGATTATTTTCTCGAATTTTTACATACCAGTAATTTAAAGTATGAAATTTAATTTAATATACAATATCCAGAAAATAATGAAATTTTAGCATTTTTTTCCACATAAACTTCGGAGGAAATTGCTTCATTTTTTCACCATTTAAAGTTAAAAATTTTAATTTTTCAGCAAAATAAATTTCATATAATGACAAATTTTCTTACAGTTGTTAAATATCCTTTTGAATGATTAACTCATATGATTTTGAAATAATGAAAAATTACTTTGCTTGCCAATGATAAGTCTTTGAAGAATTCTTTTATTACAGTTTTTAATTTCTCTTTTATTTCATACATATCTTTTGGTGACTTTTTCTCTTTGATATTAAAGTATTCATTTGAAGTTTCTTAAAATGATGCATAAATCAATCGTTGAAGTAACATCTTCTTAAGCACATGAAGACAGTAAAGGCTCCAAACTATAAGAAATATATCAAAATGTTGCCGCAAAATACCACACTAACTTCAGAGAAAATTATCCTGGAAAATTTTTTATATCATTCAAAGTATCAATTTTTCAAAATGATTTTATATAATTATTTTTAAATTTAAGATTTTACTTTTCCAACGATGCCAATTTCGGTTTTTACACAATTTTTTGTTATATTTTTTTTAAATAAAAAATTAAAACAGATGATTTTGTTATAAGGAGCTTTATGACAACTTTCTTCTATTCTATCACTATTTTCTAATTAAAAAAATATCTTTAGAAAATATTTTACCTGTTTTTAAAATAATTACTTAATGGTGCTAAAAGTCAAAAAGCTATATTCCGAAATTCGACCGAAGGCTAGGAAAAAGAAATTTTCAACTGAAAAATGAAGTATTGTTTTACTGATGAAGAACAATAATACATCCAGAGCTATTGCCAGAACACATTAACAGAATTTTAAAAAACTGGGAAAGCTGACGAATAACAATTTGTATTTATTTAAAAAACTAATTTGATCCCTTTCCATGCTTTTTATTAATAAAAAATTGACAGTATTATTAATTATCTCTCGAAACATTCTTTAAAACATTTCTTAAATTTCAGAAAAAGCATTCGTCTTTAGTACAAATATATAACAAGTATTTCCTAAGTGTTAAAAATATGTCGGTTTTTTAGCTGTGAGCAAAAATTTTAATAAAATCTAACATTTTTTTTCTAAAATTCAGGGGAACAAATAGTTGGATAATACTTAAGAATATTTAAAGAAAAAAGATGTCCGATCAAAAAGGAGCTGATAGTTGTTGATGGGCCTAACTGGCGATTATTTTTAATAGTATTCAATGAGTATTAACTGTTTAGTATCGAAACAGTTTGTTTTACCTTTCAATAATAGGCAACTAATTCTTGGTACTGCCTTAAATGTCTCTATAAGGTGTAAGATATAGTAACGTTTTTCCCTTTCCCTCACACAGTTAAGTGTATATAGTGCATGCTGTGTGTACCCTTTTCCCTAGGAGAGTCATTGTGCCTGGTCAACTGTTCCTATATCCAGGTGTGGCAAAACATATGTATAACTCACCATTTCAAATAGATCCATTATGTCTTCAATATTTAGGAACTTCAAAACATCAAGAAACTAAACCTTTTCCCCTTATGAAGAGACTCTTTAATTAGAAAAGATAAATAGCCAGCAACCGTCGTCATTAAGCAACAAACCCAGTTACACTATGGCCGGTATTATCTACGAATTGATTATAATTTACATGTGCTGAAGATGAGGATGACATTAACGATGGATTCTTAACAGACACTCCCTTGACCGAGTTGAGACCATTGAAGAAGTGTTGTTGAGCAGCTATTGGGTGATAGGGAACTCAAATTCACTAAAAAGAAACCAGAGGCGAATATCCGATGAAAATTTTTAAAAGTGTTTTTTTTTGTTTTTGTTTTTTTTTCAGAAGAGAAGAAGTTTTTTCTTTAGAATTCAGATGGCTGAAAAAAAATGTTCCTGCTTTTTGAAAAGCTCCGTGTGATTCGGGCTTCTGTATTAGGATAAATATCAGTGGATTTCTGTAGGGGCTCTGGAGTAGCCGTTTAGGGCTAACAGCGTGTTAGCGGTTTTTTGATGACTTTTCTCCGATTTGATAGAGGAACTATTTCCTGATTGAACTTTTATTTGACTTTGCAAATACTATTAACCAGGATGAGAATACGTTGCTTCTTGTAAACATATAAGGCTGTAAATAAAAGAATTATTTTGTTACGCCACTCTCTTCTTTGGTCGGTTTTGGCCGAAGTATTACGATATCACGAGCTCTGTTACAAAATGTTTTAATAAATAATTCAGAATGATATTTTTCACTCTGAAACAATAACAATTTCAAATTATTATAATCTTAATTTTTATAACAAACAATGGAAGACATTTCATAATTTATTTCACAATTTTGACAAAGCATATTCCGTTTGTTTGGTTAAAGGTGAATGACATTTTTTAATGTTTAAAAAGATACGGAAATAAGTGGCATTCATATTTATGCCAAAACCTTATTTTTAATTTTTTTTAATGTCAAAAATACTAGAAGGTGCTAATATATTCAAACGCAGTCAAACAAAATGTTGAACTCTCTGCTTTTAAGAATCATTTCCAAAGTTCTAATTTACTAAAAGCTTTTCGGAAGGATTTTTCTTTTCTTCTAATTATCATTTCATTTGTAGTTAGCTGCATTAATTCTTCGCGAGTACATTATCTTGTAGGGTCCTGATTTTTTTATTCTTTAAATATTCAAAGTTGGATCAATCTCTTTGCGACTTATTCATGAAGAGTAATATTTTTCTAATGCTCAAATTACTGATTTTTATTTTTGTTCTTGTTTTTTTTTAAAAAAAGTTCTTGCGAATTCGACGATGAAGCTGAATTTTGTATTCATTGGTTCGTTAATGAAAGCAAACAAGGACTAGAGAGGACATAATATTTTTCGAAGAAACCAATTACGATGGAAAATTAATTCTTAGAAAGCTCAAATATCTTTTTCAGCAGAATTTTTCTTCATTCAGTTTTAATTGATTATCACAAAGAAAAACGAATAAATTTGAAAGGCGTTTTAAAATAGTCTTGAGGAATTAAAGCAAACATCTGATATTGAATATTTTAATGTTTAATTGAAAGTGTCCTTTGCGTTGAGTCAAGTCAATTAAGAAATCAAAGGAAATTGAGAGAAAAAAGCCTAATTTATAATTTTCAAAATCGATTAGAAAATTCCTTCTCTAAAATTGCTTACTATTTTAAAATTTGTTAACATATTCTATACAGAATTTTCTTTAGAAAATATTGTTACAAACATGCAATTCTGCTTCCCAGCATAGTTGGTTTCATCATCAGAAAGATTGTTTTACAGTCATCTGTATTGGATGGAGTCCGGGTGTCGCGTCGGAGATCCCAAAGCTTGGCGACAAACTTGGCAACCATTTGGTGACTTGGTGACGAATTTGGCGACTATGGTGCCAAAATAGATTATACCCGAAACATCGAGAATTTTACCGATCCGTCCATTAGGAACCGAGATACGCCTCGAACGTTCCTAATTGGTTGAGAGGCTTCTAGCCCCGCCTCCTGATACCTATAAAAGGAGGCAGTCTGTGCTGCCAGAGTGGTCGTAGTCGGAATCGAAGGTGAAGAACTGGTCTTCCAGGGATTAGCAGAGCAGCGACGGAGTCAAGCTAGTGCTCAACTAAGCTGTACGCAAATGTCTGCAGTAGAGTTTTGTTGTGTGCTGCTGTTTGCACGTCTCTCGGCTGAAGATAATTGTCTTCTCTGTGCTGTATATAGTTGTCGTCTTTGTGCTGTCCTGTGTGTCTTCGTGTAAATAAACGTCGTTGTTTTAATTCTACAGCGGCCTGCTGATTGAGCGTTCTCCACACCATATAACTTCCACTATCCAAACGAACCCGGAAATTTCGCAACAATATGCATGTAAATATTATTATCATGAGAAATGGTGTTTAAATTACGGGGGTTTTAAAGCTCGTCATCGCTTATGCAATCAATATTGAAGCTCCAAATCGTGTAGACAATGAATAAAGCATAAATGGCAATTTTCATCATCTTTTAATCGCATATATTTTTTTTACCGGCTTTTACCATTATTGCATTATTATTATGTCTGCTTCTTTGAAAGCGGATGCGTTTCTAAAAGGTTGACCTGCATTTACGAGTATTGTCTTATTATCATGTATGCTTCTTTAACAGCAGATGCGTTTTCAAAAGGTTGACGTAGACTTATGACATCATATAACTATGACATTATAATATATATATATATATATAGAGAGAGAGAGAGAGAGAGTGAGAGAGAGAGAGAGAGATAGAGATAGAGAGAGAGAGAGAGAGGAAGGGAATAGAAACCGATAGAGAAGACTCGTAATTGTTTCAAACTGGTTTAAACTGGTTAATGACTTAAATTAATTAAGATAAACAATGACTTAAAAATTAATAATGTTCTCACATAACAACTTGAAATCAGCGATCGTAGATTTCATTATTTGTTTTTCCTTATTATTCTCTTTAAGTGAAATTACTTAAAAAATTCGAAAATAAATAGTCTTTCAAATATTAATTAAAAAAATTTCTTTAAAAATGTTTTACTTCAGAACATTTTTGTCTTCTTCTATTTTAAACTTTTACTGTCTTTTATAACTTTCTATGGTTTGTTTTTATTTTGCTTGTTTAAGTTTCCCTTTTCTGAATTTTCGTAAGTGTAATATCAGATGTCTAAGCTTAAGACAATGAATTACTTTATAAATAAGATTACGAGGGAAAAAATGAATCGTTTTTCAATTCTCTAAACATCTATAACAGATGAACTCCAGAAGGATGCCAAAGGAAACATCCAATTCTACAAAATAGATAGATTATCCCTTTCACATAACTCATATAATTTGGCAATAGGCATAAATTGTAATTTATTTAAAAAATTGATTATAATACTTTAATGCGAATTGATTAAAATCAAACAACACGTTACATGAAATATTTATAAAAAGAAATATATATAATCGTTGAAGAAACTGTAAAAAAGCTAATAATCAAGGTTCTAAAATTATTATGAAAATTCAACTCAGTTAATATTATATTATATTTAATGATTCCTTATTTTTACGAAATTATTAGGCACTTTTTAAATTTTAGAATGACATTCAAGACTGTTTAAACATAATAATGGTCAATATTAGAATGTATACTATTGTATAAAAATTCATATTTTTTGAAAATTTGAGAATTTTAAAATCACATTTCAAATTGCAGTATTTATTTAACTGATATAAAATAGTATAAAAAAGTTGCATACAATTAGATTACTAAATATGTAATTAAATAAAATCTAGATCCCACGAGGCATAATTAAAAGGATAAATCGAATAAGATGAAATTTGAACAAGCAAATAACATATATTACTTAATTTGAATTTTAAAAGAAATGTCGAAAACTAAATTCACTTATTGAAAATTTAATTATTATTCAGCTAAATATAGGACACATTTTTAACTTCATAAAAAATCAAAAGCACTCCTTAATTATCTTTCTTTTTTCTACTTTAATATACCGAGAACTGGCTGCTCAAATTGGTTAAAAGTCTCACCAGTTGCATACTTATTTTTTTTATTAATTTCAAAATATTATTCAAAAATTTATTCAAATTTGGAAGTGTTCATCTTTCTCGAGAAGATAAATAATATCTTCAATCAACTTCCTTAAATTTCTATTAAATTTTCTCACTTTCTTTCTTTAGAAGATTAAAAGAGGCTAAAAATTTTCTTGCAGAAACTAATTCAGATGGAAAATTAATTCTGAAAAATTCTTTTTTCTTTCCCCTTATACTTTTTACTTTTGAGTAATATTAATTGAATTTAAAGTAAATAGAAACTGGTATTTTTATAAACAAAGTAAAATAATAATAAAAAAATTAAAATTTGCGTATTAAAATGACGATATTTTTAAAAAGGGACAATTTACAATGATAATTCTTCAAAAATATCCTTAAAAAAAGGTCCAACTAATTAAATTGATAGTAAACGAATTCCAAATTAAATTAAGTTACTTAGAATATTAAATTAAATTGAAATCTCTAATTTATATCAGTAATTTGGTCTTGAATATATAAATATATTCTTTGCAAATATTTAATAAAGTTCATTATTATCAACGTGATTGATAATGTCTTAGCAGTTCGGGCATAAGAAAGGGGTAATTAGGTTTTTTTTTTACTAACTGCTTGAAAATGCTAATTAGAGTTTATTTCCTATTTCAACTATTGAATTTTTTTCAAGATTCAATGGCTAAATTCTTGTTTGTTTTTTTCTAAATTTATATAATGCCTATAAGAAATTTTTAAATTCAGACGAAATATGCTACATCCGAGCCGATAAATTTTTGTATAATCTACCATACCACACCAATATCAACATATTTGACACACTAAATCTGATTTAATGTCAAATGGATTAAAATAATGTTTAAACTTTTAAAGGAATCAGTAATCAAAACGAAACCTTTTGATAATGAATCTGTAGTTATACTGTTTACTCTAAAATGTCAGTATAAAGGGAATTGATTGGCAATATTTTATAAAGAACAATTATATAAGAGATTTCTGTGATGTGCTAGTTGATATTTACTTAAAAATCTGTTTCAATAATATTTATTTTCCTAGAAGAATGATTGAAATATATATGAATCACCAAATTTTGATAAGAAAATTTTTTCAATTCATAAGAAATTCATACTTTCAAAGTGTTTTTCATATTTAAAAAAACAACATAACATTCATGAAGTAAAATATTTAAAGAATTTCTTCTCTAGGCAAGAAAAGTGAATGTCGTTCCAAGGAATCAAATAGATCTATGTCGACAACTAGCTATGAAAAATTAACTAACATTATGCCTTTTTTTCCCACCGAAACTTTTAATCAAATTATTCCGGAAAAAATTACACCATTTTTAAAAAATGCATTTTATGTTTCCAACGACATCAATTTGAATTTTGAACAGTTTTTTTTCATTTATTGCTAATTCTTCTGAAAATGTTACACAGAAATAAGAAAATTTATATGTATTACTTTACTCAGCAAAGCTCAGAATTTAAATAATTCTGCAATTATTATTTTTTAATTTTCCTTTTATACTAACACATGTGTCTAGAAAACAGCTTTGTATTTTATATTCTACGTTAAAAATATTATTCATGCAAGTAGTTTAACCCTGAGTAATACGTAATATATCAGATTTTAAAAAAAATTATAGATTTGTAATTTATTCAGGAAAAACTTGAGCATAATAAACTGACATAAAACGAAATTAAATTCAACTGCAGTGATAAAGCTTTGGTTAAGCTAATGTGTAAAATGAAATTGAATGGGACAAAACTAACGTTCATAATTTTATTTTTATTTACCTAAATAATCAACTTAGAGAAAAAAAATACTCAAATCTAAACTACTTGTAAATCTAATTGACGAGCATTTCAATCTTCAAAGCTCGTCTGTTAGCCTTTTGTAATTTTTTTATGCCTTCATTTATTTTGAATCGATTCCTTTTATTAGCTAAGAATACAGCCATTTAATTAAATACACCTTTTTTGTTATTCCTTAATTATTCAAAGCAAAATCAAATTCAAAAGCTTTTGATAAATCACTAAGATTACACCGTTTTCATTCTAAAATTCTATCCTTTTTCAATATTGAAAATGTTCATTTGAAAGAACTCATTATATCGCAAATGAATGCAAATAAACGCAAACGATAGTTACGAAATTTCTTAAAGCAGCCAATTATATAGGAAATTAATTGGATTGAAGTTCTGTTCATGCACCAAACGATATTTTACTTTTGGTGCTTTTAAAGCTATGATAAAAATAGTATATTTAATATGTGACATAAAAGTGCTTTTAGGAGGAAAAAAATTCTGGATACTTCGGATTTTATAAATTAAAAGAGGAATTTCAATTAAAAGGAAAACTTTTCATTTTAAAAGAATTTTTTTTCCATTTTAAAAGGAATTTTAGGCTTGAAATCTTCAATTCCCTTCCAAAATTAAAAATTTTGTTCCATAATAAGTAATATGTTTATATCCTAAGATATTTATTTAGTAATTTTACACTGATTTGTATGAATTGTATAGATTTTATTTCAGTAATTTGAAACTATAAGTTGAAAAAATATTTTAAGAATTCATCTGTTGAAAATAGACTAAAGTAAAAGCAAATTAATATTAGCTTTTAATTCCGTATTTTACTCCTTGTAAAATGTAACAATTAGAATTATCAAACTTAGAAATACAAATTATAAAAATATTCAAAGGATAATAATTCTAATTTTTTTTAAGTTTTTGCAATTTGGCGTCTTTTTATTTTGCATCTCATAATTTCATTTTATTTTGAAATTCAAAAGTGTTTTCGCGCATGTGGAATTGGTTTGCTATTCAATTGAAATCTTTTCAAGCTATTTCAATATTGTGGGACATCTAACTATGCGAAATGTCTCCATGTTTCAAAGTTACGATTTTATTCGCATTTCTGTGAACTTAAATAAGAACTTACTTTTTATTTGAACAAGATAGACGTATTAAATATTGTTAAGATTCATAAGACAATTTTCTGTTATAAGATCATGATAGAATTATTAACGAAATTTGACCTATACTCTTTTAAGCTAAAACTAAATCTTTAACAGCAACACAGCATACGTTTTTTTTAAAAAAAAATCAGTTACTTTAAACTAAGGGTTTTTAGTTATAAACGTATTAACATTGGAATTGAAAATGCAGTTATTGAATTAAAATTAATTAAAACCTTTGTAGCATCAGGACATAAATATCTCAAGAATAAGATAAAATCAAGGTAAGCACTTTTCATCTGAATGATACGGCCACTTTAGGATAAAATGAAATAGTAAATTCAGTATTGTTAAGATATAAAAAAACTAAGAAAAAATTGTCAAAATATTTAAGGAAAATCAAATTGAAAAAAAAAAAAACACACCTTTCAATTTATAAAGGGAAAAAACGAGAATTCGTTTTCAAAGAAATGTATAACATATGCGTTTTCAAAAGTTTATATTTCAAAATGAAATGAAGCCATAAAACAGAAAGTATCAAATTTGTCCTCAATTAAATGAAGAAAAAAAAATCAAAATATCAATCAACAAATCAAAGAAAAGTTTTCGATTCTATAAATGAGACTGGTTCAATAGAAAGTTTATTTTTAGTCGGGGATAGCAGAAGCATGTCAAATCGGTCATGAATGCCAATCTTTGTTTACTAGTTAGAGTATATTAATACCCAAGACTGACAATAATTACTGATAGTAATAAGGCATTATCAAATCTCTAGAAATTCTTGCAAGATTTACTGTCAATCTTGTGTTAAGGTAACTGTCTTTTAAAAATTATTGCGAGAACCATTTTACAGTTTGCCAGCCGTTTTCCCAGGGCATAGTTAAAAAAATATATCTTTGATTTACTACTGCTTATTAGTGTTGGAGTATGTAAAAAAGTGTAAGGAAATCAAATGCAATCTTTTCATTTATTCATTAATTTGTATTCATTTTGAAACATATTTTCAATGATGATCTCAAATATGGGATGAAGGCATCTCAAAAATAGGGATAAGAAGCTTTTCCCGTATTGTTTGGTACAGGTGAGTTTATATTTCAAGAGTGTGGGGTGTGTACCTCGTAACCATGACAGGAGGGGTTGTACTGCGAGCGGGGATGCCCCGAGGACACAACCACAGATTCAGATAAAGCTGTCATGGCATTCCGATCATTGAATTTATCCAAATTTTTTCGGAACGGGTGCCGAGTAACCGTTTGTAATATCCTTTACTTTTAGGATAATCATAGACTGGAAAGGTGAAGTTAAGAAATGCAGTTTTTGCTGATGTAAATCTGATGCTTTTAATCAATCTTTTTTTTTTACTGAGTCTTAATTTGTTTGTCTAAAATATTTAGTATTTGTGTCTACCTTATCAACTTCCGACGAATCTAGATATTTACAATTTTCCTCGAAATCACACTAACGGCATACAAAAAAAGATGAATAAAAATTAATTTATTTCAATATCTTTTTTCCACAAAAGCATATATTACTTCCGTCCAATTGTGCACAAATCACAACAAATAATTTTTTTTTAAAAAAAGTAATGTTTTTATCTTCGAATATTCCATTTCTTGACCATTTACAAATAATGTTCAACAACAATCGGACAAAAAGCTTTCATTCCCTCAAGCTTGGTCCTTCTGCAACGGCGGCTGGACTGGCCTGGAGGTAAGGATTTGGCTTCGGAACCTGAGGGTTTCAGGGTTGAGACCCGGTTCCACCAAAGAACCGTCGTGCAAACGTGTCTGGTGCCTGCCAAACCCGCCCTCCCGCTAGTGTGGTGTGGACACTTGCAGAAGTCCGTGCCGGTTCAGGTGCCGTCCTCGTCATCTGATTACAGTTCAAAATTGCGAAGGCCATCCCAAAATAGCCCTAGTGTTGCTTTAATATGGGATGTTAATATAACTGAATTAAACAAAACAAACCTTCTTTTATGATCTTCAAGTTTTAGTGGAATCGATCTCCTTGACGATATCAAGATTTTCCGGAACATATTAAAAATGTATTTGCAACTTAATGCTCATGTATCAGTGAAGCATTTAATATAAGGGAGTATTTATTAGTGAAAGTATATATTAGTGAAACAGCAAAGTAGAAATACAAATGCCCCTGCAAAAACTGACTGTACAGGCGTACTGGCATAGAGGTAGCGCGTCTTCCCCTCGACCTGGGCGTAATGGGCTTGAGTCACGGTTCGAGTATGATTGTTCTTCATATGGTCTATCTGAGAGATGTGTGAATGTGCCCCCTTGTAAAAAGGGGTTGTGCCCGCGAATGTAATGCGTGAGTAGCTAAGACGTACTCTTGGCCCTGGTTGGCGCTGTTGAAACAAGAGATGCTCTCTTGGCTTAAAATCTCTGATTTCTTTAGCGAGTTTGTCCATTGCAAGTGCTATTAGAAACAACAACAACAAATCTGTCTGTTGTTCTTGACTTGTACGATGTCAAGAAATTCCTTGATAAATGGTTCTGAATGTGAATCAATGATTGTCTTTTAATTTGCCGAATGAATCTGTGAAGTCAACCACCTAACTCTCCCACACGCCCGAAGGCACACGGATTTAAACCATAAAACTGAATGACCGTACCGCCGCAACAGCAATTGGCGGGAACTGTGGTTGAGTCCTTAGGGCCATCACCGGCCACGGTACAACCCTTCCCGAAGTAAGTACGTCCCGTCATCGATGGGAGGAGTTAGATCCCCCACCTATTAGTGTTCCCTCTAGGGTGGAGAGATCCAACCATCATTCCGGAAGCATCTCATCCTCATTTCGAGGTGCCCCCCGGGGGGAGGTGAATCTGTGAAACTATCTTTATTTTTTTATCCGTAGGACAGAGCATTCATTTTCGAAGTGCTTCAATAGTTACCTTTAATTTGCAAAATCTTCGCAAACTATTTTTTTAAAACAAAGTTTCATGGGAAGGAGTGGTTTAAATATTTCCTTACAAGAAAGAAGTGAAACGATTCGTACTTTATATCAGCATGTGTTGTATAATATTTTTATCACCACCGTGAGGCGTACTGAAAAATATACTTTATTTCTACCCAAAGCTCCTCGTGTTCTCTAAAGGAAATGTTTTATGCATTCGCTTTATTAACCTAAAACAGGCAATTTCTTAATCAGAACATTTGACTTAATTGTGGGAGCAATAAGTGAAATCAAAATTGGTCTTTATGAATTTCAATACTCTTCGTGTGAATTTACTCAAGATTTGGAACTTGAAACCCTTAAACTTAATTATTTCTTCTGAGATATTGATATATAACTACCATTCCAATCAAATCACGATTCAGCATTCCCCAATTTCTTATAATAAATCTTGTATGTTATAGCCATATTAGTTTGATTCAAAACTACTGTAGAAAATACTTTTTTAAGGTTCAGAGCGACATTTCTTTTCAAGAAATGCTAAAATTCAGGTTTGATTTATGCTTAAATAATTCCTTACAAGTTATCAGTGCTAATTATAAAATCCAAAATATTGTTCCCAATTGCCATCTCTGTAATCGTGTTCTTGAAGAAAGGAAAGTATATAGAAAACTCCTCTAGCGTTAACCTCAATATGATTGTGAGCAAACAACTGGGGGCATGTAAAAATACACAATGTTATTTTTATTATGCAGAAATAGCACTACTCAGAAATAATAGCCATTAACATGGTCTCTTAGATCTCACTAAACCATGGATGAAAACTTGAAATTAGGTGGAAATCAAGAGACAATGTAAGTTATTATTATTATTCAAGAGAAATGCTGGCCTCCTGGCATAGGGGTAGCGTGTCTGCTCCGTGATCTGGTCAGCCTGAGTTCGAGTCTCGGTTTGGGCATGGTGTTTCTGTTTTCTCTTTGATTTCCTGAAAATTCAAGATAATACATTCACCAAAGAAAAGCATTATATATTTTTTATGGTTATGACATAAATTTTAATTTCAGCAAATGATACAGCAGAAAACTGTATAACACCGGTTGGCTTGCAATTGCAAAGCATAACTTTACTCATGTGGGTAAGGTTACCCACATGAGTTTAGTTATTAAATTTGAATAATTCTGTGTTTTATCTGTAAGTAGTGTGAATGTAAAAGAGGGTGTGCAAGCAAATGTGACGCATGAAATAGCTAGTTGGCGCTACTGCTCACTCGGCTTCAATCGCTGATAGATAACAGTCAGTGGGCTTGTAGACATATGTCAAAGTAGGCATGCAATCGCTGACAGATAACAGTCAGCGGGCTTGTAGGCATACGTCAAAGTAGGCATGTAGTCGAAACCCCAACATTTAAGTGAAATTATCTAATTACATTTAATTTGGCGAATTCATCTATTCCTCTTTGATTTCCTGAAAATTCAAGATAATACATTCACCAAAGAAAAGCATTATATATTTTTTATGGTTATGATATTATAAATTTGAATTTCAGCAAATGATACAGCAGCAAACTGTATAACACCGGTTGACTTGCAATTGCAAAGCATAACTTTACTCATGTGGGTAACCTTACCCACATGAGTTGAGTTATTAAATTTGAATAATTCTATTTTCACAAAAGAAACAAAAATAATTTCTTTTCCTTAGCATGATTTCTTGAATATATAACTATAATGTCAATCGATAAGAAAAAACATTAAAAGTATGCATTTTTTGACTAATACGAAAGTAACGAAAATTTCAAAGTAACGAAAATTCTTATTTACATTTGATATTTATTAGCATCCTACATTCTAAAGACCCTTTAACCCACTATCGTCTTGGTTCATCTTTTATGAAATTTTCTCTAGATTTTGAATCACCATTTAAGTTTAGTGTTTCTTGAAATCTTCCAATGATAACTACGACGTCATTAAAACGATACTTAAGAAATGCAATCCTATGACTGCCTCTCTGTCTTAGGTACAGATATGACGATGAAAGTACGTCATCCGATACCATGTTGAACCAGCCATCGAAAGTTCACCTCCAAAATTCTGAATCCAGCAAATTTTAATTGCCTCAATTACTCGAAAGCCGTTATTCTTCCAAGATCTTCTCTGATTAGCATTTGAGGGTTCGTCCCAAAGCAGCAACTAGCAGACCAAGCACACACTTGAGAATAATTATCGCTTGGCCGAGGATCTGAATGGCCTTCTCTGTCTAGAGGTAAAAGCAGAAAAGTGGGATGAAAGCTGTTGCCGACGACGATGAGACTGCGTATGTAAATTTATTCACTCAGAATGGAGTCATTTCATGAAGGGATATGTGTTTGGCTGCCTTTAGCTGAGAGTTAATTAGAGGAGATAATAGAAGGAAAAGTTCAACATGGTGGTTTTCAGTTCTTGTCTGAATGGGTGCTTCATGGTGAAATAGAAATGAATCATTTCATGACTATGACATTGGGTTTCTAATGGTTGAATTATCATGCTTGATTTTAACAAAAAAAGTCAGGGATGAGTATAGTGAGCCGAGAATTAATGTAATTAATGATCTGTAACTTGATGCATTTCAAGACACAGCTGTGTATACTTTTAACTGAACTCCTTGTTTAAAGGTTTTAAAACATTTTATCTGTAAAGGTTAAAAGATTTAGGTAATGTGTACCTACCCGAATAATAACTTTATATATTCGCATTAAATTAAGTATAATTACATTTTAAAATGCATTTTTTGTATTTGAAATTATATAAAAAAAATTTCAGCTCCTCAATTAAAAAATGAAAAATAGTTGAATAAAAAATATAGGACTAAACCAATGAATGTTCTTGTTGATTTGTAACAAACATGAACCCATTAATTCTACATTTTTAATGTTGTTTTGACGGTAGACTTGTAGAACATTTATTAATAGTTTTAAAGCTTTTAAAAAATCACTAATATTTTAATCTATCTTAATCTATTTTATTTGAAAATATTGATCTTTAATGTGCTCAAGAATCTTAAAAATGCTTTATGTATTTTTTGTAACATTTTGAACATAACGTAACAAATTATATAAAAAAAATGTATTGAAATGCTGTTAGCATTGAATGCATTGTCATTTGAAACTCAGTGATAAATTACGGTCAAATTTCTTCAATTAAATTGCTAAATTTTTATTATAAATTGCAATTCTGGTATCTGTTCTAGCCATGGCAACTCAGAATTTACGGATCTCTTTTATCTTCACTTCAGATATGACAGTTTGTTAGTAAATTTCACCTGGTTTAATATATTGAATACATCAAGGTTTGAAACTGATAACATGCGGCTTGTGCAAATCTATTGTATATTAAATCTGATAGTGAGTGTTAAAAGATCGACAGTTGGCATGGGTTCGAAGAATGCGGTGCTAGTCCATCATACATATCATCTACCCAAGATTAAAAACTAAGCAATGTATCTTATATTGCTGCAAAACGGGGCGTTAATGTAAGTCGAAATATTCAGCTGACATATCAACGTCAAAATATATGTTTTCATTTAATTTATAATAGAGTTTTCCTAAATTTTATTTTTTGTTGTTTCTTAAGATCTAAATTAAATCGCTTTTAATGAAGTGTTTAAAATATTTTCAATTTTATTTCATCGTTTCAGAAATTTATATTGCATTTTGTTTCTTACTGCCCTCTTATTTGCTTTTGCATCCATAAACATTTTACAAATAGCATGGTAAATATAAATAATCCTATGAAATATTTGATGCCTCCAAAGAGGCATACTTTAGGCGCCTTTGTCCTAAATGTCTGTTTATTTTCTGATCTTCCATGACTTCTCTTATGATGGTTATTTTTTTCATTTTGGATTCATTGATTGGAAAAGAATTGGTACAATTCTACAGTAAGTTTGTTACAGAATTAAAAACCAAATTAACTTCTACATGTCCGAGAAATTTCAGAAGTTTTATTTCCTATAAAATTTATTAGAAAAAACTCGATGTGTCATGCTTTGGCACACAAGAATTTTACATGGAAAAATTATTTATAAAAAAATATAACTTAACTTCATGGAATAATAGCAAATTATTATTATCCTAATTGAATAATTTAAATTTCTGTAGAAGATATCTAAAAAGTTAGAATTTGGACTAAATTTTAAGAGTTGATATTTTAGAAATATTTTTATAAATTATTCTGTAAAGAATGCATTCTCTAATTCCATATAGTTATTATTTCATAGTGTGATATATATATATATATATATATATATATATAGTTAGCAATTAGTTACAATATTAGTATTGTCGAAGTAAATCAAAAGTAGGTCATCAATATATCTCCACCCGTTTATTAAATTATATTTAATTACTTTTTCTCATTCCAAAAGATTTAATTCTAACAGAAACGAATAAAAATCAACTTCAGGCTACCTTTCTGGATTTAAAAATCGAAATTGATAATGATAAAACAATAGTTGGTATATACGATAAAAGGGATGAATTCAACTTCAAAATAACAAATCTATGTAACTACCATTCCAATCTAAACTCTAAAATTTTCAAAAATCTAATTTTCTCACAAGTTAACAGGATAAAAAGGGTTTGCAATAATAAAAATTCCTATATTGAAGCATCAAACAACCTCATTAATAATTTAATTAAAAATGAATTTCCTAAAAATTACTGTAATGTCAATTTTTTAATTAAACAAGGTATGGTTTGGGATTAATCCTTTGGCTTAAATAAAAAATAGAACTTTCCTTGCATATTATATCACTCAATAGGTGGCGCTGGGAGCTTACAATTTTTACCTAAATTACCGTTAGCTTTGTGTTTTTAATAAGCAGGAATCACAATCGATAGCTTAAAATTTTCCTTGTCTGTTGATGGTATGTTCTTGCCTTTTTGTTTTTTGTTTTTTCTTTAGTGTTTTTTTATGGTATTTTGGTTTTTATTGTTATTGTATTTTTACTTATTAGTGGGTTTCTTCTAATTTGTCGTTTTGTGTTTTCCTTTCTGTTAAAATGGTATGTCTCTTGGGCCTAATTTCAGTAGATTTTCGGGTCACGAAGGAATCATTATTAGACTTAATTGTCTGATTTTCCTTAACAGAAAAAATCCCTTTATTTTTAATCCCTGCCTGAGGGTGGAAAATGAAAAAGTCTTCAGGCCGGATTCTTTTACTTCATATTTTTTTTTATTTGGTTTATTTGTTTTTCCTATTAACTTGATTTTTATACTTTTGTATCATTTCATCTGTGGTTTAGAAGTAGCTGCATTTGCGCTCTCTAAATACTATGAAGTTTTTACCAAAATCGTTTTCCGAAACTGTTTTGTTTTCGTTTTCAAACTTTTTAATACTTTAGATTGGTTAATATGTATGTATGTATATATATATATATATATATATATATATACCATTCTCTTTCTCCACTAGCATAAAAATTTAAAATTTCCATTCCCTCTTTTATTTTAGATTTTTTTAAACATTGCAATGATTTCCAATAAATTTTGAACTAAACCGATTCAATTCGATTTAGTATTTTCACAAGTTCCCACAAACTTAATCACTCAAAGGGCAATAAGCGATATCTGCAATTTCGTGGATTCATTCAACACACTCTTCAGAAAACACAAGTTTCAGCTGTTTAGGAATCATTTAAAGGACAGTTAGAATTCTATAAGGAAAATTCAAGAGTCCTTGAAGTGGAGTCGTGGAATGCTTTCTGTCACGTTCACAGTTAATATATGGAAGTGTACTCCCTAACGTTGGGTTTACGCCCAGTTTAAGGTAAACAACCTTCCCTACCAAGTGATATTGTAAAGCTTCTCCAACGTAGAAGACATTAAGTGCTTTCATGAGGTCGTGGTTTCCTTTTAGAGTCCGTTTGGTATAGTTTGTGGTGTGCAAGGTGTGCAAAATCAGTTCCCTTTTCCTTCAGTTTATCATGCTGAATATGGCCATGACTGTTTTAGCTTTCGACGATATGATTATTATCTATTCAGTTTATGGTCCATGCAGAATTATTAGAGATATAATTTTGAATTAATGTTTGTATTTAGATATTTATTTACGGATCTAGTTTAGAGATGCAATACATTTAAAATAATATATTCATGAGATTCTACCTTTTTATTCCATAGCATGCAGACGCTAACCGTCGTATTTCGAGTTGTACAGTAACGTCCGTTCTATAAAATATTTTGTCTATAAAATTGACAGCTTATAAATTTTATATAAAAAAGTGACGATATAAATGTGGTTTATGGAATAATTTTTCAATAGTATCATTACATTGTACTGTTAAAAGATAAGATACATTTCCAATCGTTTACATATAAATACCATCTATTGTTTATTTTTAAAAAATCTAATATTTTTATGATATTTTAAAATTTGTAACATATTTTGTTATATTCTGAAAGTGGAAATGTTTTGTTAAAACGTTCTGTAATAGATTTATTTAAAAATTTATATAGAAGTTTAAATAGATTTTTTGATTTTGATAAAATTTAATCTAATTGGATTTCAAATATTTGGATTGATCCAACTTCTTATATTTATAGACAAATTAATTTGAACCTAAAAAAGAGTCTCAGAAAGCAACGGAATTTACTAACTTTGCTCTTTAATTTGAAGTGGAAATTGAAAAATTTTATTTAAAATTTTCAAGATTTTCTTTATTGAAATAAGAAAACTGATAACTTTTAAATCTGAATTTTTGAAATAAAAACAGTTCTAAGAAAATATGCAACTGAAGTACGTACGTTTGAATATTTAATTTACTGCTAAAGAAATTTTAACAAATCTTCAGTTATATTAAATATAATGGTGAATTAAAAACTGGACATCCACAATTTAAATATAAATACTTAATTACACTGACAATAATAATTATACTAAAATGATTTCTTGCGTAACGAAGTTTTTAATTCTTCTTTAAATAAAACGATTGATTATCTAACAAAAATATTTGTTCAATAAATTAACACAGGCTCCAAATAAAACTTTTAGATATTATCTTCCTCTTAATGTAATTCGTTTACGCATTACGTGTGAAACATATTTGAGGATGGATTGAAACTATGTGACTCACCAATTTTATTAAACTTTACTTCAATTTGTTGCATGTTTTGAAGATGGAATTTTGTAACCTACTTTTTTCTCTATTCCTATTATGCTAGAATATTCAAATTCTAATCATTTACATATTCTCTATAAAAAAACACTATTTCAATACTCTCATAACTTCATTAGCAGTTAATCGATTAATCGAACAATTTTTGATTCAGTATAAGTGGTACAATCTGGTGATGAGAGTGTGATACAATAAATTACAATATTCTGCAGCATTTATGCAAATGAAATATAAATTAAAAACTAGATTGTAGAAAAAATTTAAAATGGAAAATCTCCTCCTTAATACATTAGAAAAAGTGTTTGTCTAAAATGATTCTGCTTTTATATATATCTTTGTCTGCATTAATTATTAACGATCATTTTCATTTTATTTTCTATGCAGAAATACAGAGTTAGCGAGAAATAAGTTACCCATATCAGATTGCTCTAAAATGAGTTCTATTGATCCAAATGCGATAAGATTTGAACTACAGATTGTTGAGATGATGCGCTTTACATTTATTGAATAAACAAATTAGTACAAAATGTCACTGTGAGGTGGCGTTGTAATACACATAAAACCATTTAATATGGTTTATAATTGTTGAATAAAGTAAAATTAAAATTGCTCAATATGTCCTCCTTCATTTTCAACAATATGCTCTAATCGGAGAACCATTTTTTCTATAGATGACCGGCGTGGGTCTGCCGGAATATTAAGAATATGGCGCCGAATGTTGTCCTACAGATCTGGTAGAGTTGATGTCCTTTGATGGTAGATATTGTCCTTCAAATAACCCCATAACCAAATGTTGCAAGAGGTGAGGCCCGGTTAGCGAGGAGGCCATGCTATTGGAAAATGACGGCTGATAACTACAGTTTCTGTGAAATGCTGTATTAACGATCACTTTACACGGCGATTAATATGAGGTGGTGCACCATCTTGCATGAAATTAATGTCTTGAAGAAATCCGCGCTGTAAAAGAGTTGGGATTACAGAATCCCTCAGCATATCATGGTACTATTGTCCTGTAACGGAACAGTTTTGGATTCCATTTGAAGTTTCTCTTCAATGAAATACGGTCCAATGATAAAGGTAACTGCAAAACTACACCATACTCTCACTTTTTCAGGA
The DNA here is from genome assembly GCA_026543865.1 of Argiope aurantia. Classification (NCBI taxonomy): domain Eukaryota; kingdom Metazoa; phylum Arthropoda; class Arachnida; order Araneae; family Araneidae; genus Argiope; species Argiope aurantia. The sequence goes on from JAPMOR010086943.1 coordinate 58,763, forward strand.
TGCAAGGTTTGTTCCTGGATAAAGTGAGGGTTTTCCTGTGCCCAAATTCGACCGTTGTGGATCTTAACTTGACCATTGAGACAAACGTTGGCCTCATAATTCCACAGAATGTTCCATGGCCAAGTTGTGTCAATCACCATTCAAGCAAGGAGCTGAAGTGTAAAAGTTTTACGGACCCCTAAGTCCGAGTCCTGCAACAGGTGCACATACTTGCTTTCGTATGGATAAAAATGCATAATCTGCAGTAAGATTTTTCGTGCAGTTGAATACGGCATATCCAGAACACTGGAAACAACTGGCAAACTTACACTATTATGCGGCTACTGATTGCTGGTATCAACGAGCGCGGTCGGAACATTTTTGACGCTGGTAGACTAGGATTTTTTTTTGTCCTCTACGTGGAAGAATGGTAAGTTGCTCAGTTTTTTCAAATGTCTGCATCATTTTGCGTAGGATTGCCGGAGACATTAGACCTCTTCGTATGTGCTTCATATGACGAAATTCTTTTAGAGATGCGACGGAGTTTTGTTGGTTCTGGTAAAACAATTTCATCAGTATCGCTTTTTCTTGTAACGTAGGCATGACGAACAGAGAAGAAACTAATGTTCATATAGAATCCGTCTTCTTTTTTTCCAAAGAAAAATGGTAATAGACGGGCGCTGTAACGCAAATTATGTTTCATATTTTCAATATAAGCAAATAAATGCCATTTGTGTTACAGCGACATCTATTGGTAAATTTTTATATTATTTTTTTAAAATTAATAATTGTAAGGTGCATTATTTGGATAATCTGTAACTCAAATTTTGTCTCATTTGGATCAATAGAAAGCATTTTAGAACAATCTGAAGTGGGTAACTTATTTCTTGCTAACCCTGCATTTATCTAAAAAAAAACCTTCATTTTATTTTTCCATTTAAAAAAAAATTAAACAATTTTTTATCATTTTTGAAGAACTAATGCTTGAAGAAATGATACATTTTAAAAGGATAATTTTTGTTCTTCATATTTACATTTATTATGATATATTTGTACTATAATAAAAAAAGTTAACATAAATCTAGATTTTTGCCATTCTTGCCACCACCTTCAGTGATTTATTATCGAATCAAGATTTTTTTTAATACAGTTGAGCCCTGAATATTGAAGAAACCTTTCAAGTCATAAATTCTGAGCCAAGAATTTATGTATTCATAACAAAGCTTTCTCTAATAACCAAAAAAAAATTAAGGCTCAAATAATGATTAATAAGAAATTAGAATTTTTATTCAGCTTCTTATAAAACCAGATGTAAGATGCAATTATTGCGTATATATAAACTGGATTGTTTAAGAACAGGAAGGTTTTACGATGTTTTTACATTTTGCATGAATTTTGTAGTATCAAAAATAGAATTTGAGGGATGAAAATTATTATGATGAATTATTACAGACATGATTTCGAGCTCTTGTTGGAATTTAGATGTTTGGTTACGAATCATGGTTGGAAGATACAATGATTGCTAAAATATTTTCTAAAGAATTGCACCTTTCATACCTAATTTCATACCAATATATTGTCTGCGATATAGGCACCTCATATTAGAATAATATAACTATGGTGTTTGGTATAGTTATTTAAAGAATATTTAATAAAATGCAGCATTATGTGTCGAAACTCTAATATATTGTTACGAATCCGTAATGCTGCTTCCCAGCATAGTTGGTTCCATCATTGGAAAGAATGTTTTACAGTCATCTCTATGCGACAGAATCTGGGCGTCGTGTCGGGGGTCCCGGAGCTTGGCGACAAACTTGGCGACCATCTGTCGACTTGGCGACGAATTTGGCGACTTTGGCGCCAAAATAGATAATACCCGAAACTTCGAGAATTTTCCCGATCCGTCCAGTAGGAACCGAGATATGCCTCGAACGTTCCTGATTGGTTGAGAGGTTTCTAGCCCCGCCTCCTGAGACCTATAAAAGGAGCTGCACTGCCAGAGAAGTCAAGTCAGTAATCCGAGCCAGAGTCGGAGAAGTAGAAGACGGAGGAGTCGGAAGCGACTGAGGCAAGCTAGTGCTGAACTGAGCTGTGCTCTACTGTCTGCGGTAGACTCTGGTTGTATGCTGCTGTTGTATGCTACAGGTCTCAGGTGAAGATAATCGTCTTCTGTGCTGTATATAGTTGTCGCTTTGTGCTGTCCTGTGTGTCTTCGTGTAAATAAACGTCGTTGTTTTTATTCTACTTCTGCCTGCTGATTGAGCGTCCTTTACACCATATCACTCCCACTATCCAAACGAACCCCGGTAAAGAAATTTCGTAACAATATATTCTGTTTTCTTTCCTTAAACTATTACGAAAATTTGAAATAGCATTAAAATGTAAATTACTGCAGAGAATTTGTACCATATTGCATATTTTGCAATATGCATTCACTGCAATTTTTTTTCTTCAGTAATGGGATATTATTACGGTGTTAAATTTTATTTCTTGTGTAATGTCTCACTTTGTGGATGGAATTACAGTAAATCAAAACTTGCAAACAAAGTTTCGAATAATGAAATATATAGCTAACAATATAACCAACTGAAAAGTAGTTGAAAAATACATTTTATATTTTTATTGGGTCTGGTTTATGCAGTTTTCGTAAAATGTTTTTCTTAAAGACCTATGTTTAAAAAAATGTTAGATTAATAAATAGCACCAAATTTTAGATTTTTATGTTAAAATATGCAATAAAAATATTCTCAAATTATTATTACAGGAATATTATGTTTTTCCATTACATATTTCGGTACACTTATTATAAGGTTTTCACTGACATTCTACTAGAATTTTAAAATTATTTAAATATTACATTATAAATAAAATTAAGATAAAAATGTATCTCATTCGAAATTTAAGATGTTTCCCGAAAATCTTGGACGTATTTGAATGTAAATTATTGAAAAAGAAAAAAATTATAAATGCAATGTATTAATATAATGCAGGTGATGATAGCTTTAGTGAAATGCAAAAAAATATTGTTATTAAAAACATAAATATATATATATATATATATTGAAAAACTGAAATTACATTTCTAAAATTGAAATCTTATTTATAAAAGAAGAGTAAATTTTGAAAAATGATTTAGACGTATTAGTTCACTCAATAAATCTTCTTAGGATATTTTTCATATTAAAAAATATCTGATAAAAGTATATTGTTTCTATAAATTACAAAAAAAGCTTTTAAATAATACATTAGAAAATTCAGATAAATATAGTAAACTATTAAAAATTATCATGGTTAATTTCAGTACTTAGTGATTATATAGTGCAATAATTAATGCGGGATAAGATGGCATAAGATTTGATAAAATGTTTTTAAGAAATGAGCCATTTTGAATAGAAAAAGTGCATCTTTTTATAATTTTTAAACTTGACTTTCAGATTAGGCAATATAACATATTCCATAATTACGTATGAGTTAGAATTAATTTCACATACTTAGAGAAAGCTGTAAATTTAAAAAAATGCCAACAAAATTTATAAAAGAATTAAATTTAAGTAATATCGAGTTTCTGATAGCACCACACTATATTTTTTTATTACTATTAAAGTAACCTGAAGTGCTTATATAATAATAGTGCTATTAATGTAAACAATATAATGTAAATTTGTTGTGTTGTTTCATTGCGCAAAATTATCCTCCCTTAGGAAGAGTCATTTTACAGATAATTCTATTGGATACTGCATGGCTAGCAAATCACTGAACAACTGCATTTGTGACAAATTTGACGACCAGTTGTCGGCTTTGGTTATAAAAACGATAAATTCCAAATGTTCAAAAATTTTGGCAATAGCTCTAGGATTCGAGTTTCGGTGATCTTTCTTGAAATTTCATTGTCCGGTTACAGAAACTGCAAAAGTCAAGAAATAGAGCTGAAGGCAGTCACTATTGAGTCAGTTGAAAATAGAAGCTGGGTCCAATAGTTGAGCGACTACAGTAATTGAGCTCTTTGTTTGAACTTTTTAAGCTCTCTGTGCTGTTACAGTTTTTTATTACCAAATTGCTGCTTTTGTGCTTCTGTACAACAAATGTTATCTTGTGCATGCATCGTCTGTGTATTGCTACTTTGAATTTGCCCTTTCATGTAAAATAAAGCATTGTTTTTTTGTTATGAAATCTGTTGAAATTATCGCTAAGAAAACCAGCAAGGTATTCTTGGATTATTTTCATTAACAATATATTCAACAGCATTTAAGCAAAATGCTCAAATGATTTAATTTCCGAAGAGTTTTTTAAATGCTTTTTCTTTTCTTCAAATCACGATTCAGTTCGAAAATTTCCAAATTAATTCTTTGAAAGAACATTATTTTGCAGTGCCTCAATTTTTTATTAACAAAATATTCAAAGTAGGAAAAAGTTATCCATGGCTTATTCATTAAGAGTTGCTTTTTTAATTCTCAAACTACCAATTATTTTTGCTGTTTTTTTCGAAAATGTTCATGTGAGAGTTCAAATGAGTTATCTCGTTAATAAAAGCAAACAAAAGATTGCAAAAATAAAATTTTTCATAAAGAAACCAATTATAATGGGAAATTAATTCTCAAGAATCTCAAATCGGAATTTTTTTTCCTGAAATATTTTTCTCTTCTCGATTTCAATTGATTTTAAATAATACGAAGAATATTTGTAAAAGCAACTACTTAAGATAGTTTTGTACAATAAAAAAGATAATTAAAGAAATTTATTTTGACTTTTAATCTTTAAAATTGAAGACATGATATGAATGGAATGAAGTCAATTCTGTAATTTTTAATAAAGCTTTCTTAAAAAAGGCATTTATTCTTAGTTTATTAAATTGATTAGAAAAAAATCACTATCTAATAAAAAGTAACCAGTAAAAATTAATTCTTCCATCCAGAAAATTGTTTGCTATTTTGAAATTTACTAACGTTAACTATCTGGTTTCCTGTTCCTTTTTTTATATTTTATTATTATTCTCGAGAAAAGAAATATTAAAAACTTCTTACAAATAATTAAGATTTTCAAATACTAATTACAATTTATTATTATTGAGTATTTAAAAACTTTTCCTATTAAATATACTAACTTTTTCTCTTTTAACTTTAATTGATTTTGCTCTATTTTCTTTCTTTTCTTTATCTTTAAATTTTTTATTTCCTGGATCTTCTCTATAATAGTACGCGATGTCTGATCTAAAGAAAATGAGTAAACTTAGCAGAAAGATGAAGATAAAAAAATCAAAACAGTTTTCTAATTCTCCAAGCATTGATCTCAGATAAACTTGAAAACATTCTCCTCACGACTAAAATAATTTAATATTATCGAGACCCTATCATTGATATCAAGTCATAAACAACTTCTAAAGGAAAATAAAACGATCGAAACTTTATATCAATACATAAAAAATAAATTTATTTTCAAACAGACAAGGAATTAGCCACATATTTTATATCCAAATATTGATTACCGTAAACCATAATCTATACAAAAACTGAGAAAAGTTGCTATCATATCAATGTGAGGTTACATCAAAGCTTATATCATACTCTATGTATCATTTCTTTATACTAAAAGATTCTGAGCATATATCAATTTTAGCATAAACTTCAAGAGTTAGAATACTTCAGTACAATAGGGGACAGCATTAGAATATATATACTATTATAGGAGTTCTCTTAGTTTTATTTTTATCTGAGTATTTCATAACCATGCGTTATATTTTAAAATGAATTCAGCTGAAACGAAGTGGTTTAAAAATAATCTACATACATTTAGATTACTGGATATATAATTATCGAAATATGTACACAATTATTTATAAGAAATTAATCGAATAAAATAGAATTTAAATATAGAAATAAAATATATTCAAATACTATAATTTTCTTTTTATACAGCTAAATTATCAATTTAAATTAAAAAGTGCTGTTTAACGATACTAACTGTAGACTATTTAAATCTTCAAAGCACAAATGGATACCGTTTGTTATTTCTTCGTTACCGCAATTTTTTGGCTTCGGTTGCTTTTATTTACTAAGATTGCAGCCTTTTAATTAAATCCCGCTGTTTCGTTATTATTGAATTAATCAAAGCAAAATCTAATTCTGAAGTATTTGGTCAGTTTGCTAATATTATCATTAATTCATTTTTCATTTTTTTGCAATTCAATTTTGAAAATGTTTATTTGTGCTTGCTATTCGGGAAGGCTCATTAGTTTGTAAATCAAGGCAAATAAATGCAACAGATAGTATCAAAACACTTAGAAGCATCCGGTTATTCAAAAGAATTCACTTAAATTTCTGGTATTTCTCCACTTCCGTTCTCCCCAAAAAATATTTCATTTATTGCCTAGAAGATACGAGAAAAAGTTGAGTCTTTTACATTTGAAATTAAACCACTTGTTTGGGCCGGGACAGCCTGGTTGGTAGGGCGTTGGATTCGCGTCCCTTGTGTTGCGAGTTCGAAACCCACCGACCGAAGACTCTTCGTGTGTATGGTGGCTGGCGCACATGTAAATTTATCTCGAGAGCAACATCACTGGGGGTACTGGAATCAGGGGTGATCGTTCTCTGGTTAAAATTATGATATGTGAATGAAATACCTGAATGAAGTCCGTCACGTAAAAAGGGTTGTGACGCGTGAGTAGCTAACTCGTATTCTGGGCTCTATATTTCACTACTTAATAAAACAAGAGACACACCCTTGGATTAAAATCACCGACTTCTAAAGTCAGTGGGTGGAAGTGCCATTTGAAGCAACAACCACTTGGGTTAAAAAAATCTAAATATTTTGAAACTTAAATTAATTTTAATCTGAATATTTTGAAACTTAAAATTAAAAAAGGAAATTGTAAATAAGGATTATGACTCTAAATTCCTTGGTTGCTTTTTCAAAATTTTAATCAGTAGATGTGATCTCCCTGAAACTTCCTTACATACTCTGCATTAAAAATACTGCCTCATTCCCCGCAAAAATGTGTGGCCCATGAGTTTAATATTGTGTCTAGTTTCTTTATTGGAACTGAATGATTACAAATACATATACGGATAAAGAATTACTTTTGTTCCCTTATAAAAAAAGAAAATAAATAATAAACAAAAGCAAGGTATTTCTAATAAATTAATGGTGGAAAGTTTTATTCTAATGTTTTCATAAATCCCAGCATCAATTCAAATAGCAGAAAAGAGTATAAGACTTGTGTATAAGTTTGAGAAAAATATTCGTATTTTAACCAAGTATGCAAGTAGTTTCAGGACAGGAATTTCTGGCAGTTAATGAGCTAAGTAACTTGTTTTATACTCCCAACGAAAATGAGAAATAGCATAAGATGAGGCGAGTTGTAGACAATTTTCGTAGAATCCTCAAATCCATCACTTTGGGAAAGATTCACCGTTCTTTGCGAGAAAAATAAATTGATATTTCTCTATATTATATAATTTACTATCAGGGAAAATAATGCACACGAATTCTTTAAACTTCTGAAAACAAACTGAATTTTTAAAAATGTGTTCCTCAAAGTTTAAAAGGATAAAATTTTATATGTAATTTATCATTTATACATTAACAATGCGAATTGATTTTAATATTGTTACCGACCTATAATGTTCCCAGCACGAATAATTTCCTCGTAAGAAAGACCGTTTTATGGTGAGTACTTTTGCGTGGTGATTGGTGTCTCGTCAGGGATCTCAGAGCTTGGCGGCAAACTTTGCGAACCATTTGGCGACTTGGAGACGAATTTGGCGATTTTGGTGACAAAACAGAAATTACTGAAAACTTCGAGAATTTTATCGATCCATCCTATAGGAACTGAGATACGCCTGATTGGTCCGCAAACATTCCCGGCCCCTCCTCCTGGGAACTATAAAAGGCTGGCAGTCTCAAGCTGCAATGAATCATAGTCAGTTGGAATCGTGAATCGTGTGCGGAATCGGAGTTGGAGTCGAAGACATGTAACGAGTCGTCGAGAGCATAACGAAGCAACAGCGGGAATAGTCTAGCGTTATGGGGAGCTGAAGCGATTGCTGAACTGAGCTGTGTGCCGAGTCCTTGTATTTATTGTAGAAGTCGCATCAAGTCCTCTGAGGATTAGCCAGTCGTGTAGTAATGTTTCGGCAGCTGGATACGGCTAAAACAAGGAGATAGTGGATAATTGCAGCTGTTTGGAGAGGCCGTAGAGTGAAGCTACGAAAATTTCTTCTCCTGCTGAATTCTGTCTGGTCGTTTTGTGTGCTGTGGCTGTTATTACTACCGATTACGACTTGTGGCTTACTGTTTGTTGTAGTGTACTGTTGTGTTTCCTGTCTTCGTCTGGGCTATATATATTTGCCGTCTCTGTGTATTCGTTGTCCTTGTGTTAGTGCCGTCGAGTCTAAAAAACGTCGTTCGTTGTTTTCTACCAATTGACTGTTTATTCCTGCACCGACCAACAAATCTTTAAAAGCACCTCGACGACGGAAGTAGTAAATTCAGTAACAACATAAATTATTGAAATAGCCACGTTTGTTTGAAAAAAAAAACCAAGGGGCAACAAGTGTTTGAAAAGGTGAAGAATTTAAAAGGCACAATATAGTAAAGTTCCTTTACGCATAGTGATGGCATATCTTGCTTGTATATTTCCAATTTATCGCTTTAATAAATTTTTGAAAAATAAATATAATAACATGTTTAATAAAGAGAGACATCAATTTCCTCTCTATTATTGTAGTGTTACAAAAATAATCCAAAGTCTATTCGTGGGCTAAACGGAAAATCCAATAACGATTAATGATGTTTTATTTTAAGGGAAAACACGATGCGTAATCAAATAAGGGGCACAGTTTTCACGAAACAGCTCAAATAACGGCAAACATGCAGTAAATCTGTGATAAACAACCTAAAAATACAAAATACTCAAAGGAAATCTTAATAAGTAAGTCACCGAAACTCAGTATCTTGCTTTATCTTAACTCGACTAACCCTATTCTATATCTCTGTTTTTTTATAGTGTCTGTGGCAGGGCACGTAAGTTTTCAGAAGTTTCTATTCAGATAATATCAAAATTCAAGAAGTATTTAGAACTCTCATTTTTGCAGCGAAAATCGTGAAATTCATTACCAAACGGTCACCAAGGCTAAGGTCATTGACTCTACATTTTAGTCTAGATTCTGTATAAGGGAAATAAAAACTATATTTTCTTTCAATCTTCTTTTTTGCCTACAAAAACCCTGATGCAAATGAAAAAAATGCATGGATTTGATACATTTCATCAAAGTTAATTCTTATTTTTCGTCATTTTTATAATTGTAGCGTTCACTAATATACCAACAGATAAGGATATTAAGCACCAGAGAATGGATATATTTCACATTTTTCTTAGATCTATATAAATTCTTACGATATACCATAAACATAGTTCATATACACTTTGCTTTCTGCTTTTTAATTTATTCTGGAAACATATACACTGATGGGTAAACATGCAAATGGTTTCTTTTGACTAATTCCTCATACTTTCGAGTTATAAATTAGAGAAATCTTAGAAATATATTTATTTTTGGAATCAGGAAGCTTTAAAATGTAGATATTTGTCCAATCAAGTTTAAAAAGAGCAGTTATCTTAAATTTTATAAAATAAATGTATTTCTTTAAAATTAATTTATAATTTCATTAAATAAATTGGGAAGAAATTTTGAAAGCTAATTTAATACTGCCTAAAGGCATTTAATACCTAAGAAGAAAATAATAAGTCCGCTACCGAACAAAACATACTTTCTGAATATTATTTTTTTTTTATAGTAACACGTCTGCAAATCGCTTCATTAATCACTCAGATTACTTTTCAACTTTATCTATCTCCAGTAAACTACCTTCCTCATAAATAGTGATTATGCAAATTTTGAATTATCTATGAAAGAAAAATTTTTCTGTTGACTGTTTAGGATAAATTATTGATAAACTTTCATAAAGTTGCTGCATATAATTTCAACTATTTTACCAAGTAAAAGTTCAAACAAAAATTTAAAAACTTTTAGGAGCTAAATTAAGGATATTTTAAGAAAATTCTTCTTCCTTTTATTTTTGTGTGAAAACATTTCATCCTTTATTATTTAGAATATATATATTTTGAAACTGATACCTGCAGTAAGAACAATTTTTAGAAACAGACTATCTGTGTTCCTAAAATATTCAATCTTATGTAATTTTAATTTCAACTTTTAAAATTATGTCCAACTATTTGATGAATTATTCTTTGATAAAT
>JAPMOR010086943.1:69006-79278 GCA_026543865.1 Argiope aurantia
GCAACTATTTTCACTAAGGAGTTGTTTCTATAATTATCTGCATTATTATCATTCAATTTGCTTTGGAAGTTAGTAGATTGACGACCGATTTAGTAATTGACGCCGAAGAACGAAACCTATGATGCAATCACATTTCGCTTTTGCAAATGGAACAAAATAGCGCTATTCTCAAGATATTAATGATGTAAAAATTATTTTTAAATAATAATTTATAATGCGAAATTCATAACAAAAAATGGTTTTGAACTTTTATTGTCTATTGTCCGTTCTCAAACAGAATGAAAGCACTTTTTATTTACATATTTATTGGTATCCAATACTTCCAATGATTCATTATTAATTCCAATGATATATTAAAATGGATTCAACATTTGTAGCAATACACAAATTTTGAATCACCATTTAAAATTATACTTCTTAAACAAATCAAATATTTAAAATCCAATCGCAATTTTAACTTCATTAAAATTATATTTAAGAAACGCAGTCAAACTAAGATTGACTCTCTCTTCGTAAAGAATCGACGGTGAAGGCCGTGTTGAATAAGTCGTCAAATTTTAATCTCCAGAACACTGAAACCTGCAAATTTTAATCGCCTAAATATCTCGAAAGACGATATTCTTCCTAGAACACTCTATGCTTTGCATTTGAGTGTTACTCTCCAAGCAGCAACTAGCAAGCCAAGCATACTCTAGAGAGCCATTTCCGTTTGATCAAAGATCAGAATGAACTTTGTTTGCTATAGGTGAAAGCATGGAAATAAGGTGACAGCTGCTGCAGATGGCGATTGGATTGTGCATGAAAATTCATTCCTTCATGGAGGATTCCTTGAGGAGGAATTTGCTTGGTTGTTTTCAGCTCAGTATTAATTAATAGGAAGGAAAGGTTAAGCACGTGAATTTCGACTTTCGTGTTTGAGTGATGTTTCGTGTCACAATAAAATGATTCAGATTTGATTCGTTTGATGCTTGTGACACTTGGGTTTTCAGTGGTTGAATTATCACTCATATTTGATAATTAGTAAACACAATATAAGTTTTATTTATTCCTCCTTTACCGTTATATCAATAGTAAAGTAAACTTATAAAATCTGTTTTATATTCAGTATAATTTTATCAAGAAAAATATGTTTAGTACATACTTTAAGCCGTGAAATTTCCTCGCATAATATTAAAAAAATAAATGATAACAAAATACTAGACTTGTGAGATTTTCTAGTTATTTTTACCTAAATAAACCTGAAAATTTCTGTTTTTTTTTAATAAATTTACAAGAATAAATATTACTAATTTTATTTATATTTTCATACATTTTTTTCTTGTAAAATTCCCATACGTTAATTCCCGATTTTTTAATAAGTTTACAAAACACAATATTGCTCATTTTATTTATATTTTCATACATTTTTTACTATACATTATTTCTTGATTCTTTAATGTGTTTACGAATGCAAATAATGATAGTTTTATTTACATTTCCATACATTTTTCCTCGAAGACTTTCAAAATCTCGAAACAAACATATATATATATATATATATATATATATATATATATGTGTGTGTGTATGTATACGTGTATATATATATATATATATATACACACATATACATACACATACATATACATATACATATATATACATACACATATATATATATATATATATATTTATATACATACACATACACATACACATACATACATACATACATATACATACACATACATACATACATATACATACACATACATACATACATATACATACATATACATACATATATATATATATATACATACATACAAAGTCCTACCGTATATGCCTTTTGGAATAAAGAGAATTTTTGAGTGCTTCTTTCAGTCCTTCATAGGGAGGGTAATTGAAATAGTCACCCGTTTGGCTATTTTGTCTAACCCTTCGTTATCTATAATTCCGAAATGAAATGGCATTCAATAGAGTAAAAAAGCGAAACTACAAGAAATTAGTTTATTAACAATATCCAAATGCCTTAAAATGAAAGGATGATTATGAGAATAAAAGAAAAGATCTTAGAAACTGTAAAACAATCACAGAATCGATATAAATGATATAGTATTTATCCATGCTAATAGAGATTTCTTCTAATGTATATAAAACCAAGACAAAACATTATTTAAGTCACTACAAAGTAAATTTTTGATTAAAAATTAAAAGGAATCAGAAAGTTCTCGTATTATGAATTTTTAACTTTAAAATAGGATAAAATAAACCTTCTGAAATCTTGATCACAAGAGAGAACATAATATAGTTCTTGTAATGTAAACATTGATATTTGTAGCTTACAAATGACTATTCATAATTCCATGCTTATATTGATATATGAAATTATAAAAAACGTATGCGTTTAATAAAGCGGGAATGAGTTCTTTAGAGAAATGACGAAAATTATTTTTCCACAGTTGTTTATAGCGAATGAGTCATTGTAATCTAGCAATTCGTCCCTTACAGTAAAATGCATAAAAGGAAATAAGACATATAAAATTTTTTGTTGTATGCATTTTCTTTTCCAGTAATAAAAAAAAACTTAAACGATAATTAATAAAGTATAATGAAGGCCCGAATTATTTTTTTATAACTCATAACTGCTATAACATGATTACTGAAATTTCAATGAAACTTCACGAAATAAATTCGAAGCTGATACTAAACACTTAAAGAATGTTTTCTTCAACAAGATAAACTTGCATTAAAGTTTTAAATATGTGAAAAAACAAAACAGAATAAAGTATTTATCGCATTGATATAATTAAGTTACCAAAAATCGTTTGTGCATGAAGTTCTTGCAAATCATTTATATTAACATAAAATTAATAAATAAATAAAATTTCATTTTTTTATATCGACTTATACATGAAAGCTCAATGAAAAACGCGAGACAAACAATAAACATTGCAATACTTTGCATTTATCTTTAATAAGAAGCTAAAATGAATTAATGAATCATCGTTATATGCTCAGTGTTAAATGACAATTACGTTTGAAGTAACCATTAGAAAAGCTAATGGTTACTTCATATATATATATATTTAGCAGCTCATCTACAATTTACTTGTTTGTAATGTTATTTAAAAGAAATCATGAAACTGAATATCAAGTATTTTAAATACAATTTATTATATTTCCTATTGAAAAGGTGTTAATTTTTTAATAACGTTACATGATAGTAGAAAAATCAATAAAAATATTATTTTTAAATAAGAGGATACTTATTTATTTGATCAGGGTGATAAAAAATTACTATCAATTAGACATTCTTATAATTAGTATGATTACAAAATTTTATTATATGAGATTTTAATAGTGTTTGATTTCATGATGAATAAAAATATAAATAAATATTAATTAATAAAATATTAATAAATACGAAATATTTCTTATATTATTTATTGTTAATGGCATGCATTTTCATGTATATCATTTATTATGCTTTTATTCCTGTTTTTTTTATTATTATTTTCTTAAATAAATTTATGGTTGTTTTTTCCTTTAACCATAAATATTCTTGATATTCATTCGGGTTTTAAAAGTCATAAATTTAACATTATATAAATATAATTATTTTAAATATTTATATAGGCCTTATAATTCCTGCTTTATGGAAGCACTTTTTTATCATCGATTTTAACTTGAAAATAATGCTCTTATGCTGTTAAAACAACATTTTATATCTTTACTGTTGCCGGAAATTGAATTTTATATAAAAGAAATTAAGTAATTAAATACAACTCACATAGCAGCAAGTGCTTCAAAGTATTTTAAAAATCTAATTTTACTAAATTTATAATTGTTTATTCCAGATTCCAGTTAATTAAATCTAACTTAACAACCACATATTTTTCTCGACAAAATAAACACAAAATGTTTTCGAAAATATACCGATAATAATTTATTTCAAAAATTTCCGAAACATTTTAGAATCTTGTTTAAAGAATTCAAAACTTTGTAGAAAGTTTCTTCGATACATATCTTTGAGAAAAGAGTTCCCATTTTACGATTATGAAAAAAAAAGTGAAAAAATAAAACGCAGTTCAGAACATTAGGTTTAAATTGCACTGTAAATGCGGATCGCTAAGCTGTTGGAAGAATTCTGAAGTATGCGTTATTCAAGAGGGTAAAAAAAAAATTCGTCTGCAGTAATCGATATATTAAACGCAGGATTAAAATGAAATGGTTAGCAAAGAATGTTTTTTTTTTTGCATGTTTTCTTGATATTTTTAGTTCTTTTGAATATTTAATCCTTAAGTAATATGCAGGAAGTTTAGAAAACATGTTTCATACTTATCTTCTTTTAATTTAATGTTTTGTGAAGCTCTTTCATTTTAATCGTTGTGTCTGCTTATTTCTGATAGACTTTTGTTATTTTATTATGTTGAATTGCAAATAATCGTCTCTTAAACGTTTTCATTTCTTTTGAAAATCTTCATTGAAATCGTGATTTTCTCGCATTTCTCCTGAGTGGTATTAAAGATAATGAGAATATAAAGGAAATGTAAATATTAGAACATAATGTGAAATTACTATTAGTATAATTATACTTAAATATAAAAATTTGTAAACTAAAAATCATTGCAGGTGTGTGTCTCTTTATATTTCTTTCTTATTTCTGGGCAATTAAATATCTTATATGCTGGAAAATAATTTCTAATATGAATCAGTAAAATGGAAAAATCAGTTAAATACCCTTCGTTACAAAGTTTTCATCTGCTGTCAGTTTTCGTTTATTATCAAGAGATTATATGCAACAAAATTTTTGATAAATCACCCTAATTTGAACACACATAGCCGAAATCTTCAGTCTGGACAGTTTTACATATATATCAAATTAAGTCATACATTTAAGAACTCATTTCTAAACAAAATTATAATATTTTAATTTCCTGAACTTCCGAGATTTACACTCAAGTTGGGAAACCGTAGAATAGAAATAGTAATCAGGAAACAGAAAGATCAAGCAATATAGCTTGTTCATTGATACGCGCTTCAATGTCAGTTCTATGGCACTATAATTTGAAAAAAATAGATAATAAAATATAAAATAAATCCGAACGGATAACATATTAGTTACAGCTAATCCGCAGCATTGCAATATTACAGTACATACCGAAATAAAGTATTAAAGTTCCATTTCATTTTTCATTTAATTTATTTTCTCCTGAGGGTTTGGTACCTGAGAATACTTTTGTCACTATATATTTTTTTTGTCCTATTATCAACTCAAAATAAAAGAAATAAAAAAAAACATATAAGTAAAAATTAATAGAAGCGTGGAGAGAAAATAGAAAATGTATCAACAAGCAAGATAAACGCAAATCGGGACTAGTTATCCAGTAGCTCATGAAACCCAATTGATTGACTAATTTGAAGATGAAATTTAATTTTTTCTCCATTTGTATTTAAAGATATCAGATCTGCAACTATATCAGGCTAGACTTGAAGTGTGGGGAAATTTTCATTTTTTATTTGTGTTATTATTATTCACTTCCGTTATTATTATTATTCACTTCCGTTCCCAGACTCTTTCTGTTTTTCTTTCTTCTTTTTTTCATTGGCTGTTTATGACTTTTGGTTTCGCTTCTCGTTGCCTCGACAGAATGATATTTAAATTTTCGGATTTTCGTTTTCATTTCTTAAAGGTTGCTTTCGAAAACAGTTGCCACGATAATTTCTTAAAATGTTCCTCAGATGAAATTTTTTATAAATAAGAATCCGTCGTTGTAATTTTTACATCCAATAAAATAAAAGTTGCAGATCTTTAAAAAAAGTTTTCCATGGAACGAAAAATAAACATTAAAATTTCCGAATAAAAAAAAGTACATGGAATATGTTGTTCTATACAAGATTTACACATTGCTCAAAAGTTCCAGCAAATATTTCATAACTAAATTTATTTCTAAATATTTATTATTGCTGTATTGTGCTATAATGCATGTAATGTAAGAAATTCACTAATTTGATTTCTATGATTATTTTATGGTGGAGACGTTACAGAAGCAGTTGTGATGTTAATTAGTTGCGCATCTTTCTTTAAAAATAAAAAGCGCGAAAATGCTGAAAAATGTGTAAGACCTTTAAGGAATATAGCGACGCATGGTAACAACAAATTGTGTATCTTGTTTACGCTTTAAAACTTTAAGCTAATTATGGATAAAATATTATTTTTGAAATTTCAATTTTCTGACAAGCATTTTTTTAGCATTGATAAATTCTAAGACGATGAGCTACCATTGGAATTTAATATGATTAAAAATTAATATTAAAACTGATTATAAATATAATTTAAAATTATAATTATGGTGTCTTTTTTTATTAGATTGAAACTGCTTTTAGATAATTAATGCATCATGTCACATAAAATATTTCAATTCCTAAAAATAGAAACTAAAAAATCTTATTCTTTTTATCTGTACCATAGAAACATATTTCATTGAATCTTCCCATGCAAGAGATTATCTTAATTTATTCTCTTTTTTAGACATTATAAACTGGAATAAGATGAATTACAATTTCATAAATATATGGCAACAGTTCTCGTGTATCATGTAACATACCTTGCATTGTCTTAGTGCTGTGACTTTCAGTTTTTCGGCAGATGTACAATAGAGTATCAAATAAAGTTGCCATAGTACGGATCTCGTCAGTATAAAAAGATCACTTATATTCTATTAAAATAACTATAGTTTTCCCTACATCCTACACAATTAGATAATTTCTTTAATCAAAAGGAATAATTAATAATAAAAGAGAAGGAGAATTATCTTCTGGTAAATAATGTTGGATGAGATTTCTGATCATTTATTTTAGCCGTGACTTGCTCGATCGAATACAAAGGCAACAATTGACTGAGGAGTGAAAGGGTGATAATGATTGGTTGATAGCGTGTTCAGATTATAAATGTGTTCTTTATCTCGAGTATTAAGGAAATTAAAGCCTTTTTCGAATGTCCAGTAATCAAGATAATGACAGTCGTGCTGGCAAATTTCAGTCGAGACGTGATAAAATTATTTTATCATTATTCTTTCTTTATTGATTTGATGATAAGAGTCAATGATATTTCAGAAAAATAAATATTGAGTGGTTATATAATACTCATGACGCTGGAATAATTTTAAGAAATAAATTTATTCAAGCGCTTTTCCTTCTAATAAAAGATGTGAACTTAATGTTATCTGCTATACATCTAATAAAAATTTAAAATCAAGAAAATTAATTAGAAAGGAAATAAAATTCAAAAGCCATGCTAATTAATAAAATTCACAGATAAATATAAAAAATAAATCTCAAAAACAATTCAAATTGATTAAAACATGTTCTGAAATGTTTTACTTTTAATTGATCATGAGCTATTTGTGTTGTAACTTTCTTTATACTTGGAATTCTCTTATGTTTATGCAATCAAAAATTAAATCACCAATTTATGAATTTTGAATGCAGAATTTCAGAATAATTCTATTCGAATATTTTGCTTAGCAGTCTACAAGAAAACATTTAGCTATGGAAAAATTCAACAATCAAACTTCCCTTTAATGTGATTTTTGCAAAGGTTTAATAATCATAATCTGTATAACAGTCATCAATGAATAATTATATCAATTTGTTGCAAATAAGTTCACTATAAATGCAATTTAGTAAATTTGTACCATTCTTCTAACTGAGTACATTACGTTAATAAATAGACTTTGGCTATCTTCTCAGTTCAGATAGACAAAAAAGTAAGAAAAAATTGAATAAAAATATTTTTTTCTATAAACTTTTAAGCATTATTTAAGATTAATCATTTTTAACACTTCAGTAAACGCACCCATTTTTTAAACATTAATACATGCGAGGCGTCATTTTGTCCCCAAATCGTCTTGCACTTTGTCGTTATCTTATTGGCTATTAATGAAAAAATAAAATGTCAGAGTATATGAAGACTTTTTCATGCAAATATACCCTATTTAAGACATAAATATGATTTTGAATAAGAGAGACCAAAATTGAGCTTCTAGAGTATTCAGAATCTGCATTTTGTCTCGATTCTGCATTTTGATCATTTTGCAAAATTTCGTCAGTATCGGACGAATCTGAGAAATCATCAATTTCAATATCAGTAGCGATACTTTTGACAAAGACCCTTGAATCTCTATTGCTCACGTTACATTTCCATTGCCATAGATATGACTATAAAAGAATCTGAAAATCTAGCACATACAGGAATCAACATGATCCCAAACCTTTAGTGAAAAATTAGATACGTTGTTTCATTCATTTCTGTTGTTTTAATCGTCTTCATCTAATTCCCGCATAACTGTGTATAAAATTATAGGTGTAAACTTTTATAAATTCCTAGAATTTCTAAACAAAATAGAAAGGATGGATTTAAAAAGATCTCATGCGTGTACTGAGGATTAACAGTAAAAGGCAGTACAAACCTGATAAACATTTAGAGAAAGTCAAGAATTGTATGAATTTTATTTTGTTAGTCTCTAGTAAAATCACTATTATACTTTTAACTCAACAAGATTCAAATACTCCATAATAGGTTTCGTTAATTCCCTCTAAATCAGATAAGCTATTCTATATAATCTATTCTTCTTCAAAAAATAGAGCAAAAAAATAAGTTGAAGTGAAATTGAAATTATAGTTACTTTTTTCCATTCAAAGATATAATTTCAGACTTCGAATTTATAATGCATGCACGTTAACATTCGAAATAATAAATAAAATTCCAATCATAATTCATTCTAAATGAAAATTGAAACTTTATAAATCTGAGATCATTCTTAAACATTTCATTAACACAATCAGTCTTTACATTCTTATTCAAACCATTCAGAGAAAAGAATAAAAATGACTAAAAATCCAATTGGAATAAAAGTTTAAATCTTTTCACTCTTTAAAATACAAACTTCGATTCCGATGGACTCATGATTAATAGTAGAAGGGATTGAGAAGTGCTCTTTAGACCGGAACGTAAATCAAAGCTTCCGACCATTCATCTTACTCTCGATCTGGTCATCGAACTAGGGAGGTGCCAGTGTGGAACAGACACAAGGTGGTAATGAGCTGTTGATCGCGTGTTCAGCTTGTAAATGCGTTCCTAATCGAAAGATATTAAGGTTCTGATCGTTCGATGCATCACCGATAGGAATTCTGTCCTGTGCTTCTGCACACTACGTCTGGGACGTGAGAAAATTACTTTGTCATCACTCTTGTTCTAGGAATCGGAACTTGGACGGGAACAGGATTTAGACTTTTTACTCAAGATTAGGAAATTGATTTAATAAACTTAAGAATCAAGAGGGGAGTTCTACAGAGCCAAAAAGATTTAACAATTTATTGAGAGGAAAATAAAGATTTAAAGGAGAAGGCAATTTTAATAAGGTTAAAGTTGAGGTTTTTATTATAAAGGATTATAAATACATATATTTTGTTTTTGTTTCTGAAAAGTTTTTAAGATGCAATTAGGTTTACATTTTTTCTGCTTTGATAATTTTTCCAATCTGCGTTATTTCAGAAGAATATTTTTTTTTACTATTTTTACCCGATTTCTGCTTGATTAAAATTTCGATTAAATTTCTGCTTGATTAAAATCTTGATTAAAATTCGATGAAAAAACTTTTCTTCTACTATAATATGAATAGAAGTTGGATTTATTTAACAAATAGAGAGTGATTTTATTAACAAATATGAATTTTTTAAATCCATTCAAAATTTCTAAAAAGTGATCGATGCAATTTTATAACTAATATTTCATACTTTGGAAGAAATATATATTAAAAATTATATATATTTATTTATGTAATTATATCTTAAAATCCATTTTAAATTTTAATTAATTTTCAAATATTTATCCTAAAATTAAATTATAATCAAATTTTTATTTTAAAATATAATAAAATCTAATATTTAATCTAATTCAACTTTTTTTATTTACTTAACCCTACATGCGCGCTATAAAATTATTGACTTTAGCATTTCCTCGCTCTCTCCAAGTGAAGTGATAAAAATCCCTAATGATTACAACATTCTATTAAAGATGCCTAAGATTCCCTCTCCTAAGTCGACACGTGTAAATGAAATCCCTATTAAAATCTCACAGTAAAATCATCGAAGGAAAAAATCTCTCCCATTTAGTCCTATATCTCGATTTAGACAGAGGCATTGCATATTCTGTAAATGGAAATTATGCTTCCCGTATTGAAATAAATTGAAGTTTAAAAATTAAATTGATATTCCATATATATATAT
>JAPMOR010086943.1:85476-96092 GCA_026543865.1 Argiope aurantia
CGTTAAATTCGTCGAAGTCAAATTTCCTCCCGTTAGAGTGGCGCGGAAATTTGGAAAGAAGATGCCATGTCAGGTGTTGGTCTTCTAATTTTTTATACATTTCTGAATATATGAATGCGATTGCACAAAAAAGCAATGATTTGTACAAACGAAATAAAATATGTGGTTTTCGCCACCACCATTTTAGAGCTATATCAAACATTGGACACAAACATATTAAAAGAATACACCCAAAATCTTTACTCGGTCTCTTTTAAAGGTACTCTGTGGCACTAAACGTGCCATATTGTCTTGGTTTATAAGAAATTCAAGAGGAAAACACTTCTGGTTAATATTAAGAAACCTCTTAAATACAGATTGATCAATAAATAACAGGAGGTGTTCAGATCCCTGAAGCGTGTTATGAACTGGACGAAATAATATAACAAAATTTGGTCACCATACACATCAAGGCATGCGGTTTCGATTTATCAAGAAAAAAAATAGTACCAAAGAAACGCAGATAGGGAAAATTCTGCGATCGGAAACTTTATATAATTTGCATGTACGGGTATTTTGTGACACAATATCGAGGATAAAAGGAAAGGTTGCCGGAATTTAAGTCACTGTGCAAGAATTCGCCCGTGGATGACATTGTCACTACTTGAACGTGTCTTATTAATCAAGCGTTTTATCAGCGAAATGAAAATGTCGGTGCTGCTCTTCGTGAATACCAGTTGTTAAAACAATTACGTAGAAAACCAATGACCATAACTAACTTACAAAGAACGGTTGAAAGATTTGAAACAACAGGAATTCTTGGGGTGTAACCAGGTCGGGGATGATTTCTAGTTGTGGAGCTACTTGAAAGCTTGAAAGGCACTGTGTATATAGGGCATGTTCCTGACATTACTAATTTAAAAGAACAAATAATGTTACATGTCAGACGAATAAATGCCGATATGCTTCGAGCCACCGTCAAAAACCTCGTGTACCGCATGTAATTAATTACTGGACCATCAGGCTGGAGGTCACCTTGAGTCAAATTTGTAAGTTGCTTAATAAACTATTTTTTATTGGCATTTGGTGTGTTGTTATTTTTTTTGTTTCCATTGGCAGTTATATATAATTTTTTTCTCTCATTATGCGCTTTCCCCTATTGGCGTTTTTTGGCACTACTTTTTTTCTTGATATTTCGAAACAGCATAATTTAACGTGTATAATGGCCAAATTTTGTTATATTTCGTCTAATACATAACATGCTACAGGACTCCGAAAACCTCCTGTTATTACTTGATCACCTTTAACTTTTGACATCCATTTAATGGTTATAGTTCGCCTATTGAGCAGAAATCGATATTCAATTTATACTGTGTTCCTTATACATCTCATTATAATCTCACATTTACGTCTATTAAAATTTGAATGTTCAATAATTTCCTTTAAAAATAATTTGACTATGTCAAAACTTTTTGTCATGTGAAACATTTTAAAACTTTCCACGTCTGATTAATTAACCGTTACATGCTAAAATATAAAAAAAGTCAACTCCTATTAACTGTATTTTCATTGTTAAGACTACAATTATCATTAAAAATCGAATTCTTAAAAAAAAAACTCTCTTTCATAAAGTAAACCTCTTTAGAGATTTTCTTTAACCTGTCATTGTTCAGAAGATACGCCTGATTCGAAGAACACAAAATGAAGCTTTTCTAAGGAAGATTCTGTGCATTCATTTGAAGCTATTCTTCCTATTGAACGAGTTTCAAAGACTGCTTCGAAACGATTCGAATACTGCTTGCTCTTATATTTCAATAAAGTTAAGAATCATGGGAGAGGATCCATAATATATTTTCAAATGCGATCATAATAAAAGCAAAGGTGTGTTCCCTAAATGAAGGCTCTTCTTTCCACTAAGCAGTTTTCTAAATAACTCGTATGCCAAGACTTTAATAACCAGAAGTTACCAGTTTTCAAAAGAATACATTATTTTACATAGGAATACATTTCCCACATTGTCTGTAATAGAAAGCTCTTCCCTTCCATCCACATTAAATTCATTTGGTCATTCTGATTTATTTATTTTAAGAAGTAAAATCTGATATTTGGTCATTTAGAATGGAATGATGCTTTTTATTTATAATTTTCTTTAACAGATGTACTAAAATCTTCCAAATTAAATGGGGAAATGATGTTTTCAAACCCAAAAATGTTTAGAACTTGGAAACAGATAAAATTATAGTTTATTATCATGACTATAATAATACTTTCTTCTAAATAGTTGTAATTAGGAAAATAATAAACTGTAAACAAATGATAATAGTTAACATTTACTGAAACGCTTTTCGGTCATCTTGCAACTAGTGTTGTCAAGCGGTTATGAGAAATTTAATTTAAACCCGAAAGATATCTAGATTGCCACCTGCAAGTAACTATGAGTTATAATTCAGATTTTTTCTTACCTTAAACCCTTACCTATTTCGGACTACTCGATTTTTTTTATTTATTTCCTTACCGTGATTATTTAGGTTAAACGAAATTTCAAAAGAATACCAAACTCTTTAAGATCATCAGAGGAATATTTTTAATAATAAAAAAGATTTATCCAATAAAGCTTTGATAACTAAAAAACATGTTATTTTTGGTAACTATTCTCAAGTAAGCTTTACAAATTAGATAAGTAAGATTATTTTTCCAATTTACTGCTCTGAATCAAGTTAAGTCAACTCAAGTCAACAGCTCTGAATAATGCCATGAGGTATGTTTTTTTTTGTTTGTATGTTATTCTTCAATTTCTGTATAATTAAATATTTTTAAGACATTTCGTTTGTATTTATCATTCAAATGTACAGATCAATTTAGCATGGAGCAAAAAGGATCATTATAAGATGTGTAAACTGTATTTCTTTTACAAAAAAGGTAACAAAAAGTATTGAGTCACTTGGTTCTTAAAATAAAATATTTAAAAATATTTTATAATTTAGATTCTGAATATATTCCCAAAATGGTTACCGCATTATCTTCTAAGTAATATTTTAGCAAAACTTTCATATATGTAATATTTCTCAATATGACTGTAGTGTTGCATTAAAAATTACAAATATTTAAAAATCGTTGTTTAAATCATTCAGACAGCCTAGTCTTTACTATTGCGCAAAATTCTAAAGCTTTCTGAATTCTCTTTCGCAGAGGACACCGAAGAGAGTAACATTCTAAGCTCAATACACGCATCTCATTCAAAGGACATAAAGCAAGCCACCATATGAAGATTTCGTGCATTCTTGTGCATTCTTTCCTTCAATCTAGTCGCCACATCAAAAGAGTTTCAGCTCTTCTGGAAACTATAAAAGGAGTGTTTATTTAGAATTAAGTAAGATGAAGAGACATAGAAGCGAAGTCGTAGTATGTTCTGAAATGATTTTACAGTTACTGCAATGTAAATGTGCCCAAATGAGGGTTCACGCACGGTTTTCCACCAAACGACTTTCTATTTCAGTTGCGTTGCAAAACTTTCTATACACGAAGAGAAAAATAAAATTTTACGAAGGAGACTCAAATTAAAGTCTGTTAAGGGAAATTCATACAGTGTAGTGGGGACGAAACCATCTCATAATGATTATTGGGCTCATTCTAAAACCTCTGTATTTATTTTAAAACAAAAATTGTTAAGCCCATGCCTATCACTTGAATATAATTATTCGAGAAAAAAATTTTATTCTGTCTTTGCATTTTTAACATTCACCAACGAAACAATGCAATACATCTCATAGTAATTATATCCGTGAGAGTAAAATTATTATGATGAGGCGGAGCTTTTCTTTATTCTTTTTAAGATACGATGAATACAAAGAGAAAATATTATGAACATAAAAAGAATCTAAACTCGAGATTCTGTCGTCGACTCTCGTTTCAACGTTTCAACCTTCCCTCAATATATATATATATATATATATAATAAAGCTCAATGTGTGTGTGTGTGTGTATGTGTATGTTGGCGCTCTACAGACCAGACCATTCAACCTACAGCTACCAAATTTGGCACGTGTATACCTTGGAGGCCGGGAATGTGCATCTGGGGGTTATTTTTTCGAATTTTTAACTAGAATTTTATTTATTTAAAAAATAAACGAAATTTTGACGTGTTTCTGCTATAACTTCCGAAAATATTACCGCACAAAAAAGATTTTTACATGAAGTTAAAGATCAAAACTTTATCTTTTAAATGATACTAATGTTTTAATCTTAAAATTCAATTTCTATTTTTAATGAATTTTTAAATAAATATTTTAATTATGATTTTCAATAATTTTTTTAGTAAAAAATAAAAATTTAAATTAAGCACGTTTCGCATTCATGGGAAAAAATTAGCTTTTCTCAAAGTGTTGCCCTCACATTGATTAAAGCTCCAATTAAAAATAAATTAAATCTTTTTGGAAATAAAATCTGCAAAAATATAATTTTCGGCACGTGTCTGTAGGAAAGGAAACATATATGAAATATTATTTTTTCTAAAAAATAAATTCAAGAAAAATTATTTTATGATCATTTACACTCTCTATATTATTAATCCAATAAATCAGTTATATTTTAAGGAAAGTTTTGTTTAATATGAACAGGATATCCATTCAAATCAGGGTCACATAGCTGACTTGTAAACCTTTAGTAAGTCACAGATCTGCTAAAACGGTCTAAATGGAAAAAGATTATATTTTATGTAACTTGATTTAATAAATGCTCTAATAAATAACGAATTTTTGATTTTACATTAAGCTTCTGCTGTGGAAATTACGAATTACAAAAAGTTCTTGAAACACTAATATTTTAAATAAAAAGAGTTAATTTCCAATCAACTAAATCAATCACTTAAACTGACTGATTTATGAAAATTTGATTATCACTATTCAATAAAAAAAGGATAATTTTAGATTTTCCATCGATCGTTTCAAAGAAAATACGCCAATCAGCGCGCAGGTTTCTCAAGATTAATTGGATAAAGATTATGAAAATGTTGATTTTTTCTATATTTTTAACATTCAAAACTTCATAAATAAGTTTTAGTTGATCGTGGAAAACAGAAACATTCATTCATTTATTTAAAATTTGGTGTGTCCAGAATATTTCTCAGAATATGATACTTTACTGACTGCATTAAATTTAGACTTCATAATTTTTGGAAACAAAATATTATTATTGATTTCATTTCAATCCTCTTGAAAGCAAAACTAAAAACTGAATTTTATGCTGAATCTAAAAAGTTTTTGTTGAATTATTGTTTTAGATATTACAGAAATTATGAAAAATAATTTGTAGTTCACATAAGTCTTAAATACTGAACGATTCTGTTTGCAATACTCATATTCAGTAATAATAATAATAAATAAATAACAATAAAGACGATAAATAAAATAAAACGCTATGTTTTATTTAAAAATATCTTTATATTAATTGCAATTTCATCATTTCCACTTTAAATTAAAGTTCAAGTTTTATCGGAAATGACAACAAATTAGTAAAATATATATAGTAAATTGAAGAAACGATCTAAACCACAGTATAAGTTTGATATGACTATCAAAAGTTGAAGATTAAAAATGATTTGCTTAAGAATCTATTAAGAGACCTGTTACTTAATATATTTATTTGAAAATTGTAGTGAGAGGAAATACTGTTGAACCGGCTGGTCGCCAAAGGCGGCTAGTGTATATATATATATATATATATATATATATATATATATATATATATACACTGGCGTGCAGAACGTAAGCAACAGGTATGTTTTTGCCATAACTTCACGAGAAATCATCTGAGAGACATGAAATCCAGAAATGAGATACAGCTCTTAGTTCTGAAAGAATGACGAATGCATAGTTGCGCAGAAATGAATACAATGCATACAGTATGGAATCAAACAAAAAAGGCTTTATTGAACTCATAGTATCGTTACACATGATTGTCTGTCCAAGAGGAAGAACAGCAAGCAGATGCTCCTTAGTATGGGATATGCCCTCCCCTTACTGCAATGGTTGCTTCGCACCGTCTCCCCATACTCAGCACCAGATTGTCCAACAGTTCTTGAGGTAAGAGTGCCCATTCCCCAATCAGCATCTGTTTAAGTTGTCGGGTATTCCCAGGAGGATGAAATCGTGCTGCAAGGCGTCTCCCCAAAGCATCCCGCACATGTTCTATCGGATTTAAATCAGGGGAGCACGCCGGCCAATCCATTCGAGTGATATCTTCAGTTTCCAGGAGCTCCGCAACGGCATGAGTCCTGAGCGGCCGTGCATTTTCATCCATAAAAACGAAGTCTGATCCAATGGCACCTCGGAACAGACGCACATGGGGAAGGATCACCTCCTGACAATAGCGATCTCCAGTTACAGAACCTCTGTCGAAAACGTGGAGCTCAGTCCGCCCGTTCATCATAATACCTCCCCAGACGACAACTCCAGGACCACCGAAACGGTCTCTTTCCGTGATGTTACTGGGTTGAAACTCTCCCCAGACGACAACTCCAGGACAACCGAAACGGTCTCTTTCCGTGATGTTACTGGGATGAAACCATGTCCTGACCTCTCTCCAAATCAACTGGCGTTGGGAATGTCTTATGACTCTAAAACGACTCTCATCTGTAAAGATGACACGACTCCATTGATGAGATGTCCAGTTTTTATGCTCCCTGCACCACTCTAAACGGTGCCGCCAGTGGGAAACTGTCAAAGGGATGCAGCGTTCAGGACGGCGGGCGAATAGGCCAACTTTGTGAAGGCGTCTGGACACAGTAAAACTCGACACTTGTCGCCCCGTTGCTGCACACAGTTGCTGAGCAATGGCGCTTGCTGACTGGTTTCGGGTTCTTTTCGCCTGCAGGACGATATGTCGGTCATTCACTGCAGTTGTTTTCCTGGGGCGGTCACCACCAACCTTTCTCACAGCTGTACCTGTGGTTTGGAAGGCTTTCCAAGCGCGCGAAATGACACTTTTGTTGGTTCCGAACTCTTCAGCTACACTGGTCACACTACGCCTCTCCTCCAGCTTTCCGATCATTCTTCCACGTGTGAAATCTTCGAGGTGATTTCTGCTAGCCATATTTCCCGAATGAACTCACGTGCACTTGCAGCGAATGTCTTTAATTGCGTCTCCGTCCTTCCTTTTATTGTAGTTCCTGATATTTGCATATGCATGACCTTTCTCTTGAATTACGTGTTCATTGTACTGTTCGCAAGAACTCCTTTTCTGCAATTTCATGGCTATCTGCTTAAAACTTGCATTGTTGCTTAAGTTTTGCACACCAGTGTATATATATATATATATATATATGAAATATGTTTGCCTGCTTGTGAACACAATAATTAAAAAAATACCATATAGCTAGACAGATGAAATTTGACATATGGTTTAAACACCGAATATGTAGATTTCAATTGAATTTTGAACAAAAGTCATTCAGAAAAGCTCTGTGAGAGCGTGCGCCCGAATATGTTACCATGATTATTACAAAACAAACAGAGGTTGGCTGATTAAATTTAATACACGATTCGTGGTCTAACCTTAAAAGTTTCAGAGATTTCGAAACCATATCCGTCAAGTGATAAACCTTCTATCAATCTCACCATTCATATAATCTCGATAATTCGAAAGCATAACAAGTTGGTTGAATGAAGTTTGGTTCACAGTTTTATCATCTAAAAAGTAAAATATTAAGAATTTTTGAAGAAATCTATCGAAGAATTAACTGTTATCTATATCCGCTTTTTTATGGATTCATTGGAATAACTCAAAATCTCTAGACCAGAGATAAATGAAATACTATGATTTCATGACATTATTATATTTTTAGTTATATGTCAAATTTTGATCACAATCTGAGCAAAATATCTGTAATATAACTTTCTGGTGCTTGTGTATTGAACGTAAGTCAATCATGGAAAAAAAAATGCCATAATAACACACAAGTACCGGTTTTCTTTGCTTTACTAGGAAGAACATATTTCTCTTCTATAGGTTTCTTAAAATAAGAATCTGACCCTTAATCATGCCCATACCGATTTTACGCGAGGAGCGAATGACATTTGTATTACATGTGAAAACATTTTGGGGAGGACCCTCTCACTTGTGCATAAAATGCATTCCAATGATTAAGCATCGAAAAGTGCCTAGAATTGATTGATAATACTCTCTTCTGTAATTGTTTTTTGCCCGTGGCTTGTGGTAAATATTAATGCACAAGTGTCGGTTTCTTTCTCAAAGCATAGACCTTTCATATTATCAAAAATATAGATCACACATTTGCTAATGGTCACATAATTATGCGGAAGCTCGGAAACAGACAATACTTTTATCAGACAGTATGCAAGAAAGACTTGGAGATACCACTACCTCTGTTTTTTATTTACAGCCTATATATTCCAAAGAAAAAAAGGGGAAATGTCCTCCAAAGTGGGAAGTTCATAGGATTTCCCCTGATAGGGATTCCGATTAAGCACAATTCTGATACAATTAGTTTAAAATGAAATAACAATGGTTCGCTCGTACCCATAATGACAATCTGTACCAGAAGGGAAAGAAGGTGGTTACATGGCTTAACCCACCAAGCATGGGGAATGCTTGTTATCATGTTAGAACATGTTGTTGTTTTAGTTTGAGTTTTTTCAAGCCTCAAAATGTATGGGCAACAAATTGTTGAAGCCTCGGAATACGTAGCAACAAATTGGAAATTTATCTCTTTAGGGGCATCAATTTTTCTTTTTTTTATTAGAAAATAATACAGAAGGTTGTCACATTTGGCGATTTATCGCCAACTAAAATTACAACTTGATTTCAAATTATTCATTCTCTAAATTCTTATGAATTGTATTAATTAATTTAAGTCATTAACCAGTTTAAACAGGTTTGAAACCATCACGAGACTATCAGATTACGCATGCGTCGATATTTAGAAAAACGATGGTGTTTTTCTCATCTCAAAATTGGTCAATATATATAGGTATGGCGACCAATAGAGAAGTCTCGTGATTGTTCCAATGTTTCAAACCGGTTTAAACTGGTTAATGACTTAAACTGATTAAGACAAATAATGACTTAAAAATAATAATATTCATACATGACAACTTGAAATTTGCGATCGTATATTTCATTTTATTATTATTATTATGTTTTTATTTATATAGTGTTATTTGGTAAAATACGTTAGAAGCTTAAAAAATTACTATACAATGACTAAAAAAATTTGCACACAACTGGTAGCGAAGCTATAAAATATCAAATTCGAAAGTATGGTAACAATGTAATTTGAAAAGTAATCGATTTGCCGAAGGATTAAGTCTGAAATTACAGAATAAAATTCAACAAATCATTGAAAAACAATAACAACTAAAGCAATAAAATAACTTAAAAGCTAAGCCTTTTAAAAGTTTCAATACATTTGCACAGTCATCTCATTACTATTATTATAGCGAAATTTCAAAGGCTTTTAACGATTTGTGGTTTCTCTATTTGTCATATTTGTATCAATTGCATTCTTGCGTTCGTGTTTATAAGTCTTATACGAATGTTTGTGGTATGAGAAAATTGTTGAACTTTTTGAAGTTGAATATTGTCCTCAGACAAATTATTTTTTTAATTCCTTCGCAATATTAAAGATAGTTTTATATAAATGGGTTTACATATCAAAATTCCAGTGACTATTTATTCATTTTCTGTGAATGTATTGTTTTCTTAAAGCATTAATCTTACATGAAACAAATATAATTAAAATATTTTTTAATCATGTGAAAGGAACAAAGCTAATTAGCAAAAGAAAAAAAAATCGTTCAGAAAAAAGTGCTAGTAAAGTTAAAAAATTAACTATCAATGTTTTATTTAGAATTTTATGGAAAATATATAGAAAAAGATGTTGGGGAAAATAACAGCATCATTTCGTCAGGATATTAGAAAGCATATAGAAAATATATAAGAATAATTAAAATATATTTGGTTATGCATGAATAATTTTTCATACATAATTAAAGGTTCGCCTTTTATTAATTTTTAAACTTTTTAATCTTTCCGCACCATAACCATTTTCATCATATTTAAGCGATAAAAATTTGATCGACCAAAACATTCATTATGTAATTAAATGGACCTAATATAATTTAACGTTTGAAAAATTATTATAATATCTAATATGGCATTATAATAATACTTCAAATTATTTGTCTTTTTTCCTTGGTGCTTAGAAATCAAATTTTAAGAAAGCCGAAATGTGTTGTTAATATAAAACTAGTCCTAAATTTTTGCATAATTGCCAGATTTTAAGACTTGTATATATTTTATATAATGTCCACTCATGAGGCTTTCATTTTATTAAGTTTAATGTGAGAACTTTAAAATATCATTCAGTTTCAAAGGGCTGTCAAAAATATTTACTAAAGCCAGGACTTCAAATTAAATAATAATCGTTATATTTAAATTACATTTATATTTCTTAAAAGTTAACGAGGATATAAAGAATGTCCAAAAATGACAAAGATTTAGGATGCTGAATTCATTCATGATCTAATTATGAAAAAAAAGAGCACATAAATTACAAAAACGAATGGAATATAGATGTAGAGACACGAGATTATTAATGACTATAAGTTTGATGAACATCA
>JAPMOR010086943.1:96102-190542 GCA_026543865.1 Argiope aurantia
TTATATTTAAAGGTTATTAACTATTGTTTTCCTATTTAGATGCAACAATAGATTTATCGAAGCTACAAATTTCGAGTGATTAATTTTTAAAATTTGCATTCATAAATATTTATATTCATAAAATAAAAGTTTCTTTTTAATAAAATAATTTCATTTTGGAATAGAAGTATATATATATATTTTTTAATTTCGAACAATCATAACATTATTTTCCTTTCGCTGCATCCAACCAAAAATTAAATCTGCATTTCTAGCAAGTACCAAATAACATGCTCACAAACTTTTAATTTCTCAAATTCAACAATTAAACTATATAAAGAAGATATTAGATTAAATAATTATATTTTAATGTAATACGAAATTTACAATTTTGTGATGTATTAGAATCATTCTTTTGCTTCTATATTGTCGAAATAAAAATTATAATAATCCAATTTACTCGAATAAATAAAATTCCTTTTTGGTTCTTTCCGAACTTTGAATATCTCTGATCCATACTCCTTAAAGATCTTTTAGAAACAGCTCCAAATTCCATAACATTTCTCATTCAAGCTATATTTTCTACAAAAGATAGCGTACATTCGTTTCAGTCAACTCTTCACATTGGAAGAGTTTCAACTCCGATGAAACCATTAAATCACTGATTGCTTGGCATGAGTACAGATGGAGAGTCTTACAAGAAGAGCAGTAAAATGAACTCGAGTTCGGTTA
Source organism: Argiope aurantia (assembly GCA_026543865.1). Lineage (NCBI taxonomy): Eukaryota > Metazoa > Arthropoda > Arachnida > Araneae > Araneidae > Argiope > Argiope aurantia. The sequence goes on from JAPMOR010086943.1 coordinate 96,814, forward strand.
CAGTGAACATGGGAAAGGGGGTCTTCCAAACGAGAATTCACGCGCCATTTCCACAAAAGAACTTTCTCGGCATCAAAATTGTAAAACCCCTCCAACCAACTAGAGTCTATTCTGCAAAGTTTGCCCATCATAGAAAGTTCATGGCTCCAGTTTATTATGTTGATTCGGTCTGTTCCTATTGAAAAGCTTATTCAGACTATCCAACTTACGGTACATTTAGAATTATTCGAGTGATAACTTCCAATTCTTGTTTGCATTTCCATGTCTAGCAGGAAATCAAGGTTTTGGAACGGAATATTTCGGTGTGACTGGATCATTAATAATGGTACTTCATTCGGATTTTTAATGCGAGATGCGTTTCAAAATGCCTTTGGTGATAGTTTATTGTAATTCGAGTATTCAGTCTGAAAATTGATTATATCGTCAATATAAGAGGTAAAAAAAAATTCTAGTGACCCATAATTAAATGTAGTATTATTATAAATCACTTTCATAATGATTGCAGTAGCTTTGCTTAAATTTTGTTTGTGTTTTCATATTGTAGCCTGTATAACATATGCAAGTTATATATGTTTTTATAATGCTTGCAGACTGAGATAGCAACGAGCAAAATAGTATATAAATTTTTATAATACGGCGTATTAAATTAAGATTTAGGATTAATTATAAAATTATTCTGAATAAATAATTTAACTGGGAAAAATAGTTTTTTTATTACAAAATTTTAATTTCTGAATAAAGAAAAAGACTAGGAGATAACAGGATTCGACTTTTTTTTGCTACTTATGAGCATTCTAATTTTCACTGAATGTTGTTGTGACTTATGGCACTTGACAAGCCCGCTGAAAGTTGTGTGTCAGCGATTTAAGCCTAGTGAGTGTCTCTTGTTTTGTCAGTAACGCCAAGTGTACGACTTAGCTACTTCATGCGTCACGTACGCTTGTTCAACCCCTTTTGACAGGGGTCGCATTCACGTACCTCACAGATGAAGTTCAGAAGAAGAACAACCATGACAGATACGGGACTCGAACACGCTACGTCCAGACAACGGTGAAAACATGCTACCCCTATACCAGGTCTCCGGCACCGAATGGGCTTCTATTAATAGTAAAGATGAATATGTGTGAGTATATTTTGTTTATGAGCGCTGATTCTCTGTAGACCAAATTCTTTGGCCTACTGAACCACATTAGTGTACACTATAAATATTTTAAAGGGAGAAATGCCACTTTGGAATAATTCTAAAATATAATTAATTATAATTAAAATTAACTTTTAAATTCATAAGGAACGGTTCTATTGAAATTTTTCCGATTTTATGTGATATTGTTAAAAAATATTACAACATAAAAAATTTTTTTGCATCTCGAAAAATTGTATTTTAATAATATTATTTTTTATAGCATTACAAAATTTTTGATAACTTTTAAGAATTATTTTGTGATTATTTTGCATTTATATATTTTATTATTGAAGAAAACACCAAATCCTTTTCATTGTAACTCCTGATATTTCATTCTGGATTTTCTTTCCTTTGTTATTGATCAAGAGTTAAAGATTCTTTTTATTTTTTCATGTCAAAATAGTTTTAATATAAACATAATTTTAATAAATTTTGGAAATTATGTTATTAAGTTCTAAGCTAAATTATGTTATTAAGCTATTAAGTTTTAATTTCAGAATCATTCAAAGATGAAACAAATTTAAAGTTCTCTTTTTTTTTCAAAAGCTTCTATTCTTTTTAGTATTTGAACTGTATAAGATTAGGTAAAGACTCGTTTCGAATTTTTTGGCGATTACAATACATGCTCTATATTTAATATGTAAGAAAATAAGTAGTTATTAAAAAAATTTTTTCTGCTGAGTCTTGGTGAAAATTGGTAATATAATTATGCAATAATATGTTAAAAATGTTTAATAAAAAAAATTTCTCCCTCTCTCTTTTTTTTGTTATCTTCTGGCTATGAGCTGTGAAACTATCTACAAAATTTATAAATTATATTAAAAAAAATGTTGTTTCCATTTTTTTTTCCCAATTGGAAAAGAAAATATTTGACTTTCAGAATAACCGTGTAAAGTTAAACACGCCCCTCAAATACTATCACTTGATATGTTCAGATTTTAAAGGCTTGATCATTTAATATCTTTTGCAAGCCATTAAATTTAATTTGCTGCAACTAAATCTAAAAAATGAAAATAATATCTCACTTTTAAAAAAAAAAGTGACAATATTTGGTTCTTTCTTATAATGGAGTAAGAAAATATTTGGTAAAATATTTTCTTTATGTATTTGAGCAGATTACAAAATATTTTCTGAGTTATTTTTTCTATTATTATGCTTTTTGTGCACTTGTTTTTAATCGAATATTGAAGTCACATTTTAAAAAGATGAATCCCTTTCCTTTTCTAAATTTTCATAAATTTAAATCTTTTTTGTTTTTCATAAGCATATGCTATGCTATGGTTACAAGAAATTCTTTGTTTTTTATGCCTTCTGCTTTTGGCCCGAGGAGAAAATTTTTATGATAAATCACGAAATATTCGAGGCTTCAATGACATTTATTTACATTTGAATAGCAGCAATCGTCCTAATTATTCTTTATTCTTTTTTGTTATGTATTTATATTTGTCCAGAATGTAAAATGTATTTTATTAAATTAAATATAATTAAATTCGTTATATTTGCTTTCTTTATCTTCCGGAAATAGTTTATTTCTTTCCATTTGCATGTTATTAACCACTTCGTTGCCCGTAACGCGTCTATCGCATTCAAGTGAAACTTCTTCACTTAAAAGTAAGCGGTAAGGCCGTAAAGCGCTTCAAGCGTTCTTCTACATTTTAAAACTTTTAAACGTTTGTTTACTTGTTTGAGTTTTTACTTTTTCTTATAATGCCTAAAAAACATTAATATAGAAATTTTCGTTGACAGGAGAAGATGGCGAAAGGGTTAAAGAAAAGAAAATAGACATTTTATTTTTTCAAAATCTTTACCCAATCAAATGTTTTCTTATACTTTTAAAATCATGAAATTGGTATTTATCCATATGTTATAAATGAATAATGCTGGTTTGTTCCAGATACTTTATTAAAATATGTAACAATGAGTGTAAGACTATAATTCATCATGCAATGTAAATTATTAAATCCGACTCACACTGGTGACAAATTATTTACTAACTTCTTTGATATAAATAAATAATAAAAAATATGAATAATAAAAAATATAAATATGAAAAATACAGATATATAATTTAAATGACATTATTATTATGTTTATTATAAATAAATAAGTAACAGAAATAATTTGTCTTAACAAATTAATTTAGGTATCTTGAATTATATAAATTTATTATATTTCTATTTTGTTCTATGGAGTGTTTATTTTAGAATATAAATATGAAATGTATGTAATAAATCGCTTTCATAAACTATATTATATTGAAATTAACAAAAAACTTAGTATAGAACAAAATTTGAATTTTTGAAGGATATAATTATTTTTAAAATATTTTTTGCAGGTATAACAAGTGAAATAAATGGTTGGTTGGTTGGTTAGTTTGGGTTTTTTGGCACAAGGGCCATTCCTGGCCATACTGAGCCATCCTTATGGTAAAAAGTAGAGCTTTGTTGATAATTGGAACTTTGTATAAAATTAAGTAGGCTTATGTGTAAACTAATATAAAATATCTAAAACAGATTCAGATGAAATAGGACATCTTTGTTTTAAAATAATAATAAAAGGAAAATGGAAATTGTTGAAGTTAAATATATGATAAAAGGTGTATAGCATTTAAAAATTTAAAAATATTTGGATGATAATTCTCTCCCAGCAATTCTGGAAGAGTAACATTTGACGGATGAAAAAAATGGTGGCAATGAGATTCAAAAGCTGGGCATTCAATCAAAATATGACCAACTGTCAATGCGGAGTGACATGAGGAGCACACAGGTGCCCTTACTCCAAACAGCAGGTGTTTATGAGTAATCCGAGTATGTCCAATACGTAGGCGAGATAATTTTACATCAGCTCTACGCATCGGTAAGACTGGCCATGTGTCAATAACAGGTTTAATAGAATGCAATTTATTCTGTGTCTGCATATTCCATGTCTCTTGCCACAGAGTAAAAATCCCATTGGTAATAGATTTCTTTACATCACTGTATGGTATTCTGTGATGTAAAAGAGAAGACGCAGTTTTTGCAGCATGATCTGCCTGCTCATTGCCAGCAATTCCCATATGACTGGGAATCCAGCAAAATAAAATATTAAAACCTCTATTTTGAAGAGTTTTCAAAAGTCCCAAGATTTCTACTACAACTGGATGCCTATGAGGGTTCAATTGGGAGAGGATTACCAAAGAACTCATGCTATCGGTATATATAGCAAACTGTCTCTCGGGTGAGGATGATATATTCATCAGAGCTTGATAAAGTGCCACTAATTCGGCTGACAAAACTGAAAAGGATGTATTGAGACAAAAACTGTTTATGTCGGAATCAAAAACAATTCCGCAACCAACATGCTCGGTTGCCTTTGAACCGTCAGTGAAGACAGGCACAAAAGAAGGATACTGCCCGCGATGAGCACAAAAAATTTGCTGAAAAATCACTGGAGCAGTTGTATCTTTTATGAAACCGCTAAAAGGATTTAAAAAGGAAAAATTGGGAAAATTCCAAGGTGGAAAAGTTTGGAAATCAACAGTCTGGATTTCAGGAAACTGCAAATTCATATTTTGAAGTGTTCTTTTCACTCTCTCAGAAAAGGGAAGAACGCAGGAAGGACGAGCATCATAAATTCTGCGGAGAGTAGCAGGAAGAGTTGTATTTGCCACAGGATGTTGTGGAAGAGACAGCGTTCGAAAATGATATTGCATGGAGAGTTTTTTCCTTCGCAGCGCCAAAGGCAACTGATGACAAATGACATAAAGACTCTCCACTGGCGATGTCCGAAAAGCTCCTGAACAAATCCGCAGAGCAGAGTGATGCACGGTATCTAGTCGACGCAGAACAGTAGGTCTGGCTGAGCCATATACGAAACACCCGTAGTCAATCCGAGATAAAATGACAGCTTGGTATATACGAAGTAAAGAGGTACGATCGGCACCCCAGGAAGTGCGAGAAAGTACCTTGAGGATATTGAGTGATTTCTCACACTTCTTCCGAAGGTATAAAATATGCGGAAGGAAAGTGAGCTTCTTATCAAAATATACACCCAAAAAACGCACTTCGTCAACAACTGGAATTAAGCCATTACGTATATAGATTGACGGATCAGGGTGAAGGTTTCGTTTTCTGCAAAAATGCATACATTTACTCTTTTCAGCAGAAAGAGTGTGTCCATTTTTCTCGCACCACTTGTTTAATTTGTTAACTGCATTTTGCAGTTGAAGTTCAATTAAACGCATATCACTACCTTCACAAGAGATATGTAGATCGTCAACGTATAAATTTCCCTGCACAGATGGTGGTAAATGATTAAGTATGTCACTAAAATGGATGATAAAAAGCGTAACACTGAGGACGCTCCCTTGTGGAACACCCTCCTCTTGAATAAAATAATTGGAGTAAAAATTGCCGACACGAACTCGGAAAGTTCGAGAAGTTAGAAAATTTCGAATAAAAATTGGAAGATTTCCCCTAAAACCCAAGTTAAAGAGCTTCTGAAGAATTCCGTATCGCCATGTACGGTCATACGCCTTCTCTATGTCAAAGAAAATGGAGACAAGATGGTTTCTACGTACAAAAGCATTGCGGATGTAGGTTTCCAGTTGGACGATATTATCAATTGGGGAGCGCCCCTTACGGAAACCACTCTGCAAGAGCGGAATACATGTCATTTTCTCCAATTCAAAGATTAAACGGGCGTTGATCATACGTTCAAGTGTCTTGCAAAGAACACTCGTTAAAGCGATAGGCCTGTAGTGCAGAGGATTTTCTGGATCCTTTCCCGGTTTCAGAACGGGAATCACAAAAGCCTTTTGCCACTGATATGGGTAAGTCTGCTCTTTCCAAATTCTATTAAAGAGATACAGGAGACTGGAGAGCGATGATACACTCAAGTGGCGAAGCATACTATAGGTTATCCCATCTGGACCAGGACTAGTATCATGAGCTTGAGACAATGCCCTTCTTAATTCCGTCATCTGCAAATCGCAATTGTACGGACAAATTTTCCGAGCTTGGAAATCCAAAGTCATCTGTTCCGCGCGATTCTTAATTGCCATGAAATCAGGGCAATATGATTTGGCAGCGGAAACTTGTGCGAAAGTCTGTCCGAGAATATCAGCGACATCTAATGGAGAAGAATATGTTGCACTACCGGATTTTAGGATAGGAAATGAAAACTCCTGATAAACTCCATTTGCAGCTTTTACCTTACTCCATAGTTGTTTGCTTGGAGTGCGATATGTAATTGAGGAAATATATCTTATCCAGCACTCCCTCTGGCTACGTCGTCGAATACGACGAGCAACAGCTCTGGCTCGTTTAAATGCGACAAGGTTTTCCGTCGTCGGGTACCTTCTGAAGACGTTCCATAATTTCTTCTGCTGTTTGCGACTGTCGTGACATGCTTTATTCCACCAAGGTCTTCGAAATTTTCGTGAACCTGGTGAACTTTTAGGAATGGATTTATTAGCGGCGTTAATCAAGACATCTATGATATTTTGCACCACTTCTGAAATGTCTGTCATGCTGACCATTGCTTGAGTAATGTCTGCCAATTTTGTATATACAGACCAGTCTGCTTGCTCGAAAAGGAAATGTTGTGGAGGACGAGTTTCACTATTTCTATCGACATGAGAAATAATTAAAGGGAAATGATCACTACCATAAAGATCATCTCCGACTTTAAATTTCAGCAATGGCAATAACTCAGGAGAGCAAATGGCCAGATCGATGCTATGGAATGTACGTGTTGGCTCGTGGAAGTATGTTTTTTCTCCGTTATTCAGTAGGCAGAGACAGTTATTGGCAATAAATTGCTCAATCTGTCTCCCTCGAGTGTTCGTATTTTCTGAGCCCCAGAAGGTGCTATGTGCATTGAAATCGCCTATTAATAAATACGGTTTGGGAAGCTGGTCTACGATTTTGTTAAGTTCTTGCTGACTTATGACATCATGTGGTGGCAAGTAGATGCAACAGACTGTAACCAGTGTTCGAGTATGAATTTGCACAGCCACAGCCTGCAGGAAAGTGTGTAATAGGAGAGGTGTACTTGGATACAGATTTGATGTTAGAATACAGACTCCTCCCGAACTACGAGATCCAGAGTCTGCATCTTTCCGAACACAATTATAGCCACGCAGTTTTAACGGTATATTTGGCTTCAAGAACGTTTCCTGAAAGCCAAAGCAAAAGGGATGAAATGTGTTGATAATTGACTTGATGTCTTGTAGTTTTGTTCTAAGACCACGACAATTCCATGAAAGGAAGGTACCCATTAAGAGATAGGTTTTTCTAGAGAGTTTGTAGGAGCCCGTTGAAGAGTTGGAGAGATTTCGCAACTCATGTGCAAGTTTTCATCCTCGTCTGACGGGTGGAGAGAAAGTCTATCGGGACTTTTGGGCATGCCACCAAAAATTGACGTAAAGTCTTTGTGGACTAAACCCTTCGTCGCAAGTTCCAAGGCGACGGATTTTTGTGAGGTTGCTTTTTTGAATTTTGATCGTATGTCTTTCTCAGAAAGGCCACGTTTCGCAAGTTTTAACGATAAAGAACTTCGGGATTTTGTTGCTGTTCTCTTATGTTTTGAAATTTCAGGTGTAATTATTGCAGATTGGCTTGATTCGGAGTCAGAAGATGAAAGAGGTTTTGGTTGTGATGGTGTGGGTTTAATCAAAGTAGAAGTTCTAGCAGCAGATGCATAACTAATATCCGAGATCGGTTTTGAATTTATGACTTTACGTCGTGCTTCTGGGTAAGATATTTGTTCTTTTATTTTGATTGTAATAATTTCTTTTTCTAGCCGCCAGCGTGAGCATAGTCGAGAATAGGCAGCATGATCTCCGTTGCAATTTATGCACTTTTCTGGTGCAGTGCATTGTTTGCTATCATGGCCCTTTTCAGCACAACGGGCGCAAGTGATCGTCCCGCGGCAGTTATTCTGTGAGTGGCCAAAACGCTGGCACTGAAAACATCGCAAGGGATTTGGGATGTACGGTCGAACTGGGAGCTTCATATATCCAGCATAAATGTATTCTGGTAATTTGGGAGAATGGAAGGTTAAGATATGATGCTTTGTTTCAAAGGACTGTCCATCTCGCCGTATAGAGATGCGGCGGACATGCGTTACTCCTTGACTGCTTAATTCAGAGGTTATTTCTTCTAATGAAACATTCAACAATTCTCCGCAAGTAATTACACCTTTGGAGTGATTGAGCGTTTCATGGGCAAGGGTAGTAACAGGAATTGTACCTAAAGCTTTGATTTTTAGTATTTGCTGGGCTTGCTGTCGAGAATTAACCTCTACCAGCAATTCACCAGATCTAAGTTTCTTAATGGAGCAGACATCACCAACAGTTGCATTAATGGCCTTCTGAACTAGAAAAGGTGAGACAGTATGAAAGCTCTCGTTATTCTGAGAAATTCTTTTCACAATGAAAAAGGTGTCAAATGGTTTTTGGTTCGTAATTTGTAACTTATGTTGCCCACTGAAGGGACCCTTTTTGGAGCGACCCATGCAAGTGAAATAAATGGTGTGCAATTATTTAGATATCTAAAATTTATGTTAATAGGATTTTTATGTATTCTAACAAATTTTAAAGAAGAGCGAGTGTATGTATGTGTTGTCGACTGTTTGAAATATATTTTGCTTTAATTATAATAATATAGTTAATATTCTGCTTTTCTTATTATTTAAAAACTATCTAACTATGAGATTCTACTTAATTCAACTAAAAACGACTCTTTTTCTGCAAACACAAAAGAAAAAGGAGGGATATTATTGTAGATTCATCTATCCACTTTTTCATATTTTTCATATATCTTATTCCCTCCATATTAACGTGCGATACAATTCTTTTAAAAGAGCATATTGTTGAAATATATAGAATCTGTAGATACTCTTTGCGGATATTGTATCTGAAAATATTCGTAAGTGTAATATCCATAATTAAGGTTTTATTTTTAAGAACAGTATTCGCAAATAAATCTTACTTGTAAGCAGAATGCTTTCAAAAATTGATTATGATTTTTTGAAGTTACTGTAATTCCAAATTTTCTATTCTATATAAAAATTATTCAGTGTAGAATATGATAATATAAAATGATTAAAAATGCCCTGACTAAATTATTCATACAGGTATTAAATATCACTGTGCCAAATATGAAATTGATATATCTGCGTCAATATAAAATATAATAATTCGAAAAAAAATTTAAAATATTGGAAAAATTATGAAATTTGGGCAATAATCATAAACTTATATTCAAATAGTTTTATCAAAAGTCATCCATACAAATTTGACAAAATCCATTGCATCAAATGTTTCATACTCTCACAACAAATTTGAATACAAGCCATGCTGGTGAGAACATGATAATTCATTTTTCAACAATTTGAATAATAAAATCTGAACAAATCTTTGAGTATTATGGACAGGAAATCATCCAGTTAACATTCCATTATTTTGGAATTCCAATTAATCCAGATACGTTCATTTTGCCACACAACAACATCAATCTAATCCCATTTCCATATAAATTTACATTTTACCTGATCCTCAGTTCTTGAAATATGCCTCAGTGTTTAAAAATCCATTGCAATTCCCCCACTTAACGTTCATACACCGTTCTAAAAATATGCAGAACCAAACTGCAGGACAGATAATGAAGGAGAACTTGATAATTAGTAATTAAAGCCAGTAAAGCGTAGCTGCAAGCATTCACATCAATAACGGAGCTCTGTTTTGGAACCGCTTCGAGTGAATCCAGGTATTTCGGAATTTGATTATCTAATTAGAGAATTATGCATTAATGAAGTCAGATAAATTTGGTTCGTAACAGCATTATTGCATTTTCTCGGCGATAATCAACTTGTATAGGCAGTTGCCTAGAATTAGTGACGGTCTATGTTTACAGAAGATATGTAGCCTATAGCTGGATAAGCATGAGGGATTACTGAAGTTCTTGTAGATTATTTAGAAGATAATATATTCTTAAGTGGTTGTTTATGATACATCGGTTAGGTTTAATCTTAAGAAATTATTATAATCACTCGCTTAGCATTGATTCTGTATAAAGACAAGACTCGAAAAACATATTTGGATAACATTAACTTTTATCGCATCCATTAAACAAATCAATTTATTCGTAATGAATCTGAGAAAATTCTTACATTTTTCCCATTTATATTACTTATTGTAACTTATGAAATTGAATCTTTAGGAAAAAAATCTTCGTGAAGAAATTATTGATGCTAAATTCAATTATATATACAGCTTTTTTTATTCATTATGTAGATGGTTTTTTTTCTGATTTGATCACGTGGCTGAGGACTTAGAAAAGGGAAAGCGACAGTTTTGAAACGGAAATTCGTGGATTGATTGCCGAATGTATATGTGGAGGGAAGTTTGTGTATGGAAGGGTAATATACTTCCTGTATCTTGATTTCTGAGTGGCTATTTGGTCACAATATTCTTTCTACAAAGGAATGTTTATAGAAGTTAGACTTGCTATGAGATTAATTTCACTATTAAAATAAAACTCGTAGGAATGATTAAAATAATTATGAAAGAGTTTTTCAGAAGTTGTTAATTCCTACAGTTTAAAATATTCTTTTGAGAAGAAGGAAAATATGTCTATAATTTATGTGTGTGCGTAATAATGTGCTAGAGGATTCATTAACAGTATCATTTACCAAAATTAATCTGTTTTGATTATAGCAAACATAATTACTCAGCGTATTCCAACTCACCCTCAAAGGTATGGAGGAGTTGGGATTGATCATTTTCGGTTTTGATCATAGTAAAGAACTAATAAAAATAGAATATGATTGTAAAGATAAGAAACTATTGTTTGTTTCCTTAGTATTGATTTTACTGATCCTTACCAGCTATATATTTTTTTATCATCAAAATCACTATGTGTTCTTCAAGCTTGTTACATTTACTAACTTCATTAATCCTTCAAATGAACATTTCTCCGGTTTTTTTATAACATATTCCATTGAAATATTCATATTCATAAATCCTTGAAATGACCATTCATTCTGATTTTTTAAACTTATTGCATTGAAATATTCATATTTGTTGGAACTCTAACTATGAATGCTTCGAGATGCTATTTTCTCCATAACTGCTATCGTTTATTAAGAACAGATAAAATCATGACCTTCAGATTCCTTTTTCAGAATCACATTTTTTTATGTTCCCTGAGATTAGTTGTTTTATTCACTATTCTTGACGTCATGCAGTATTATATCATTATTTATAATCAGCTTTTACATGTTAAAAGTCTTAGTAAATACAGAGTGCGTATAATTAAACTTCTCCTATAAACAACATCATACAAAGCAAACATTTGAACGAATTGCAACGGAATTTGATATATAGTCTATACATGAGATACACTCTCGGAATTCGAAAAAAACAGAGCTCCAAAATGTCAACCAGAGGGCGCCTTTTCCGAAAAATCATTAAATTTAACACAATAAATGACCAAAACGGAATACAGAAATAATATTAACATTTATTGATAAGATTCTTATCACTTTGTCATCGAACCACATGGAGTAAAGGTAAGGAAAAAATAACAGTATGCTGTTTGAGGGGGGAAAATAAACAGTTCAGTTTTCAGAAGCAAGAACAGATTAGGATAAAATTGCAGAACAGGAGCAATCATTAATCATTAATGTGATCACCCTAATTCATCTGCAAAATTTCAAGCGGATGGACGGCATGTTCAATAGCAAAACATAACTGATCAATTGTGATGTTTCGCACATGAAACATTATGGAGTTTCCAGCTTTTCCCTTTTTTTCATTTTATTACCCATAATATTTGTTCTGGATTGCTAATATTGTTTCTGTATTCCATTTTGGACGTTTGTTGTGTTAAATTTAATGTTTTCTGGAAAAGGCGCCCACTGGTGGACATTATGGAACTAAAATTTTTTTGTCTAAATTCCGGGAGCTCATCTCTTGAATAGTCTATATACCAAATTTCTTTGCAATCCGTTCACCAGTTTGCATATTTTTTATAGGGGAAGTTTAATTAAAACCACCCTTTATATCATATGTTAAATTCTTTGAAAATATCGTTTGTTCATTTGGCAATACGCATTAATGCTTGGGTCTGGCGAATGGGTGGTCTGGTGAAAAAATACTTGATTTTCCTATTAGCAGAAAATATTCAAACCATATTATTACAATATCTTCACGATATTATAAGGAATTCAGAATACTGCACAATATCACGGAAATATCATATAATATCTTATGCTAGCAGAGTTCGGTCCTTTTCGATGCAGGATTTCATTTATGACTGCAACGTAATTCTGGAACTTTCTTTAGAAGATATTACAGGAAAGTTAATTATTGTTATGGAGTCTGCCAAATTGTGAATTACTCAAATGCTGAAAGATTACTAAGTAATTTCAGTTTTATTTATTTATTTCGTTTTATTTGAGCACTTAGCTCAAATTTCGAGCTCCTGTATGTTGTTAATTTTCTTCTACTGCAATGATTCTTATGACTGCAATGTAATTCTGGAACACACATACATGTCTTAAGATTTAATATAATTTCCTATTAAATGATAAAATTAATCGAAATGCGTGAAAATTATAGGCTTTTATTACATTAAAATCCTGTTCCTAACTACCCCAAGATAAAAATTGTAAAAGATAATTAAGAATCCTATTCTGTTTCTCAGAATAACATCTAAAAATGACAAAAAATCTTATTCTTAACGGTTATATCTTACATACGAAGAAATGTATAACTTAGGAGTAACTGGCCTATCAAATAACTGAAGTAGGGAATCAATAATGGCACTTACAAAAGTTTGAGTTTCATTTTCTTGAATACAGTTGCAAATAAAGAAATTATACGTTTGAAAAATTTAATGAGAAATTCGGGAATGTGTAAATTGGCATACTCTAGAGTGCTTTGAAGAAGGAACATGTTCCCAGCTCGTTAAGGTCTCAAAGTTAAGTATTGTAATTACAGTTTCAAATCACTCACTTTGGTATTATTATTTTTTAATCAAATTTCTAGATTTATTATTAAATCAATGCATCTCTGTGCTATTTATAATTTTAAAATGTTAAATAATTTTGGAATTCAAAATCCATTAAAATTAGCCAAGAAGTGTGAACACAAAAATGCAGCATTCATAGAAATTATTCATTATTTGTTCAAAAAAACTATCAATTTCCGTTTTTATTTTAAATAGAAAGATTGAATCATGTTTAAATGTCACAGAAATAAATAAAGAAAAGAAGAATAAATTTTAATAGCTGTATCTATTAAACAGAATCATTCCTTTATAGTAGTATCTGAATACAACAGAGAAGTGTCTTTAAATTTCACTAATTTAAACTAACACATGTCAAAAGTAATTCAAATAAAATGATAACTTTCATAAAACGCACAAATTTAATTTTTTAATAAAAAATTTCAAAAGAATGACATGCGATCGATATTTTTGTAACAGCTTTTATATGCCAATGATAATATTCATAATGCGTTTTAAAATCCTAATTGTGTAACAATTGACAGTTTTTATAGATAGTAATATAGCTTTCTTCAAACAATGGGAAAATAAATCTTTTCTTTGAGAAAGAAATAAAAATAGTTTATGTTAGCAATTTTTATTAAAAGTTTTATTTGAATACGATAAATCTGTAAAAACAATAAATTAATCTATTCAAGCAAGCTGAACTATACTGTTATAATATTTTATGCAATCTTCTTCTACCTTTCTTCTAAATATTAATCAAAAACAAAGTAATTTTATTCTTAGAAAAATAGTGGTAAATTAAAATATCAAGCTATATATCGTCAATTATTAAGCGTGTTTGAAGTTCTTCGGTTTCACATGAATGGAAAATAAATGCATTTTGAGTCTGAAAATTAAATATTAAATATTTTATCTAATATTAATTTTACACTTGATTTTTTAAAATTCTATTTAGGGTATATATAGGAATATTATAGTAATTGCATTTATATCTGGTTAATTTTATGAAATTTGAGACTTTTGTGAGAAATATTGAGTTTATTAACAAACATCAATATTATTAAGCAAATACTAACAGCCTTACAAACTGTAGAAATCGTTACGAATTAATTATAAAAAGAAATAAGTTGGTCAGAATGTTTTAAAATTAACTAGTCATTTTTATCCTGCAAAACATATATATTTGGAAATAAAATTTTCATATTTCAGTAAATTCTTATGTTATGTAAGTAATATTATATGAACCAATAAGTAAAAATTCTAGCTAACCACAGAAATAGAGATTATATTCCACATTTAAGAGCATCGATATGAAATAAAATATTATGACATAAAAAGTATTTAATTTTCTTATTTGATTTCATATATTTTGTAGCTAAGAATTTGTTTTCCTATTTTTACATTTCAGCAAAGTGGAAAAGGATATCTGACTTTTGAAATGCACAGTAACATGAATTCCAGGCTAAATAAAATACTAGACATTTTGAAGTTTGTGAATGCGCCCCTAACAGCATCAGTTTCGAGGCAAAACTGAAAACATAATATAACAGATAAAGTACTTGTAGGATTGACCTGAAATTTAAAAAAATTCCATAAAATTAATGTGTCTTACATCTTTAATTTACCTTTTTAGTTTAGATATCGTGCTATTACGAAATTTTTAAATTCTAATTCTGTCACTTTTTTCGCATACAGTAAATTACTCTTTAATGACAAATTTTTAAAATTATTTTTTTTAAGATATGGATAAACGTTCAAAATTTAATTTTAATTTTGGTAGGTTAAAATTTTCTTAGCTCGTAATTTTGAAACGAATAGATCTAGATTAAGGGAATTTGGTTTCCTGGAAGAACTTTTGATGTAAATTTGAAATTTGAAGAGAAAAATGGATTTGGATGTTTAATTTTTTTTAATTTTTCTTTTTTAATATATAAAAATTCCCTTAAGAAATTTTTATCGAACATATCTTTTAAGAATAGATGAATTCCTTTAAAATAAGACTTTTTGTATGACGGTATGTTAAACGATGCTAGAATAAAGTTGTGTAGTTCTAATTTTTTCAGAGACTATGCGTCCCTTGCAATCTATTGAAGTAAAATTTCTCTTTTGATTGAGTTATTTATTTAAGTAGGTTTACAGATAATCTATTTATATCTATATTTTGCTCTATTTTGTTTTATTAGATTTATTTTATAATTATATTAATTTTGTAACACAACTTTGCACCATCAGGTAATCAATGAATTTGTTTTTTTTTATATTGGAATTTCGTTCAATTATTCTGATAAAACGTTTTATTCTTTCACCAAATTTTAAATCCGTCAAACGATTATATCCTGGCAAACAATGCTTTCTCGACAAACAATATTTGTTTGTTAACACAAAAAATATTATTTACATTCTGGAATATGTTACCTATATTAAACTTTTAAATCTGACATCAAATCCTTTTCAAAAACAAAGTATTCGTTTGAGAAAAATGGATAAAGGCTTTAGAAAGTATTTACTTTTTTTACTTTTATTTTCCTTTCGTTCAACTTTTATTTGCCGATGTTGATGAGTGTGAAAAGGAAACTGATTTAATCCGCTTTGTCCAAAAATTCTGAGATTTATTGTAAAAAAGTTTATGGCTTCTTTACGCATCATTCGAAACGAAAAAAAAAATGTACATTGCTTATGAAAATAGGAATTTGTTTTTTGCTATTTGTATTTCAAATTTACAAGATGATACGAATTTCGAAATATTTTTTTTCGTTGTTTCTGGTATATTATGGCGGTCATTGCATTGAATTCTATGTTTAATAATCTTACTTATATTATCTCATATATTTAAAAAATAATTAAAGATTGTTTTTAAGGAAGAGTTTTACGTTTACGGCGAACTCTTCTTAAAAATCATAAAGATAGATTTAGTGAATTTTATTGATTTAATTTTATATATGAATTTTGTTGAGCAATCAGAGAAAGTAAGTAAATATTGATTTAATGACACAGCTAATTTTAAATCTGAAGCACGTGGGGGCTAATTAAAAAATAACTTCTCTTTTATTTCTTGAAATCAATTTATTTACCGAACTTTTCTGGAAGTATTACATAAATTGAAGTTTTTTGAAAAAAATAATGAATTAATATTATACTAAAACAATTACAAACGTATCATTTACATATCAACTGACATTTAATACTGAATGCAACCAAGGCACAATGCTGTTACCCAAAGGAAATATAAGTATTTATGTACCAGTCTGTTTGATGTTCTACTAGACAAATAATTTTTAAAGTTACAACGTTTAGCATAAGTATACTTTGGTGGGTGTGGTTGTGCACCTTTATAAATCATTTTTTTATCATTTCAATTAATTAAAAATTAAGGAAAGATTATATATTTTTTCAAAACAGCATCTAAAAATATTACTACACTAAAAGGATTTCTGCATTATTTTAAAGCTGAATTACTTGCATTTTAAATTACATTAATTTAGCTGTCATGAAATTTTTATTTGAAATTGACAGAGTTTTAAAAATATTTTAGCATAAATTTTAAAATTACGTTGATTGTTGCAACGAAATTCAAATAGTTTTTTTTTCTTCTTTCACTAATTATTTTATCTTTCATCGCCGAAATTTCATGAATCTCATCTCGAAGTCATGAGTTACGTCACATATGGCAGAATTATTGAAATTCTCATTTATAATAAAATTATTTTAAATAATATTGAAAACCAACCTAATAAAAATTTTCTTATTTATAAGTTCTAAAATGTTAATATAATAATTCAAAAGGCAAGAGATTCCAAACATTAACCCTTAACTGGGGAGGTGAAATTTTAGGATTTAACTGGGGAGGTGCGGTCTACAAGACCGCATTTCATTTTCACTCAAATTAAATTTTCTAATGAATGTATTAGTATGAAAAACTGCCAATATATTTTGCAGATATTTTTCTTGATATATAGATATGTTTTAGAAATTTTTCAAAATATATTGTCTTTGAAAAAAGTAAATGCATTAAAAAATACATTTTCTTCTCAAATGGCATGTTACAATAAATAATATTCTTGAAAAAGCATAATACTTTTTACTTTTTAAATCATATTTATTTTTACGGTATATGAAGGTATATAGAATTAAATATAATGTAAAATTCAACAATTATATCACAAATAAAAAAAATGACAATGGGTAAAATAGGCCCTTTTTTTACCGGCTTGTGTGATTTTCATAGCACAGTTTTCTAGGGCATTTTAAACATACAGTTAAAAACTAGTATAAAAATCAACCTATAAATTATGTATATATATATATCTCTTGGTATATTAATATATTTTATAAATTTTTCAAATTACATTATCACTAGAAAAACTGATTATGTTTGAACATAAATATCAAAATCAGTTCAATGTGAACTTTCATTGAAAAACTCTTCTGTACAATTATCCTTATCACTAAAATGACTTTCTGCTTCATTTAAAAGTGTCTGGAGCACTGCTTCATAATAGGATCAGTAAACTGGATGATATTTCGGGCACCAAGTTTTAGCGCCATTTGCTAAGTCTTGTTTATCACTGGGACACTAACAGGGAGATGCGGTCTTAGAGACTGAGCTCAAAGAAATAACTGAATTATTTTTAAAAGCATCTGCTGAAATTGGTTGAAAAAAGTGCACGTGTATTGAAGTTCACAAAACAGGAAGTTACAGGGTCTATCCATTGAATTGAGCTAAAAATGGAATAAGGGTGATAGAAAATCCATCGCTAGTGATCTCACAGACCGCACGTCCCCAGTTGAGGGTTAAGATTTATAATTGTATTTTTTAAGAAATTGAAAAATTTTACGATGTAGTAATCCAGAAAAGACTTTGTCTTTATTGATGTACAGCTTTCTTAAGTATATAATTTTCCGTTAATATCTTGTGGAAGGTAGTATGTAGAACAGCCACTGTACAATGTTTCTATTAAAGAATTATGAGAATGTCCGGAACATATCACCTAGAAAATCAGAAAACCAATTCCTACTTCACTGCACAACAAATTCAAACATATTGATATTATAAAAAACGAAAAATAGATTTATTAGAACTCGTTTGTAATAAAATAACCTAACTTTCTGTCTGCAATTATGCTACAGCAGAAAACTGAGTAGGAAACTCGAAATTCCGTTGCATATAAAATCAAAAACTAATGTGAAAAGATTTGATATCGCAAAGCATTCCATCCAGTGGAAAGGCACTAACAAAAAAAGCAATCCATCGAAGTGCAGATACGAGGAACGATACTTAATTCATTCTTATTATGGTTATCTGAAATGCCATTAAATAGAACCATAGTCATGTAAATATCTACTTCAAGCCTTTGAACTGATAAAATGTCTTCAAAACTACTGGTACTACAATTAACCTTACCGGTACAAATCTGCAATACTTAATTTAGGAATGAATTTAGATACAATACAATCTATGAGTAAACATGTGAAAAGATTTCGGTTCTCCATTCTATAGACATCTTTTGTTAAGCGTTGAAAACTGTTGCCTACCATTACAAAAATTTCCCCAAATTTAAAGTAAAGAGCTATATAGTATGATCTACTAACAGTTATGGAAAATGTCGATTTGATGAAGAATGTGATGCTAATGAAGGCGCCACATTCCATATATGTGTATGCTTGTCAGACGTAAGGTGTTTTCTATAAAAATCCACTTTGCTGGACAGTTTAAAGAAATAAAATTATAGCAGCAGAACTAAGTACGCTGGTTCTGAATTCCTTCACACTTTTGTGGAAGCATATTACTATAATATGATATATTGTAAAATAAATTTTAAGACATAAAGTCATAGAACCTTCACTATCACCCAATATATATTTCTCAGCATTTAAAAATCACATTTCATACAATTAGCCTGTCACACTAAACCTATTATTTGTATATTTTGCATTGGAAGATTTTACCATTGTAGATATTCGAAACCAAAACTTCTTTTTAAAATCTGAACTATTAATTAAAGCTTACAGAGATTAAATAAATAATTAACAGTTTCAGATAAGTATTAGGATTTCAAGAATAAAAGCTGCAGTATTCTCTAAAAATTCTGTTTAACGGTGCAAGGGACATGCAGTTTGGCACAATGGCTCATGATACAAGTCACCACGTTGCAGATTTATGATTTTGAAAATGGTATATAAAAAATTAGGTTCTCTAAATAATATTCTGACACATAATCGTACCGTACTTCACAGAACCATTTTTTTTTAATCTTCAACAAAGAGTCGAAATTCAGTTTATGTTCCTGCTCCAATCAATGAAGAAATAACGATGGCAAAATAATATCTCACGTCTCAAAGGAAGTGTGCCAAAATGGCCGACAGATTTCTCGATCGCTGACACTTCGAGTGATCAGTTCCTTAACGCCTTTCGATTAGGAGCACGTTTACAAGCTGAATACACGATCAACGAACCATTAGTACCTGGTTCTATTCGTATTGGCGCCTTTGTAAGATAGTGAACAAACCAGCAATAAAGAGATCGGAGACATTAGACTGCATTAAATAGAATAGTTCTTATATTTCACTTTCATCAATCTCGTATTTCACAAAAAATGCTTTCATTTTATATAAAAAAATTTAAGGATTGAAAATTAAGTTTAATTCTAATTTATTTTGTTTATAAGAATTTTGGGGCATTTTAAAAAAATATAACGAATGGAGAAAATACTAAAATTATTTTCTTAAAGATTTAATCAAATCTTAAATAACGAGTAGCGAGATGTGGTATTTAAATTTGGAATTTGATAAGAAATCAAACAGGCTTTTGATTAGTTTGCCTAAAGATAAGGGATATATATTATCAGTGTTTTTTAAATCTTAGATTCACTTATTATTTCATCTGTATTCAATTTATGTTTTTATATCATATTCTGAAACATTCTATAGATACAAAAACAATGTATTGATAAAATACTATTTATATGTTTTTATTAAACTTCTTTCGTATTCATGAAATTTGAATTTGTTACAGGATTTTATATTCACTTCCTACTAAATCATTTACATTTTCGAATATTCTGTTACAGGAGCAGGATTTAATTAAATGTTTAATTTACACCTATGTCGTCATCTTAGAGAATTTTATTTAAAAAAATTCATGTCAAGGTTTTGTAATATTTATGATAATGAATTAAGAATTGAATGTTAAATATTAAAACAATGAAAATTTAAATTTTATATTAAATACGATATAAATTTCTTTAATTAAATTCTTTTTGTTGCATTTTGAAGCCCAGACATAGAATATGATAAAGGTAACTGTTGGATTTAATGTGATTTTTCAACAAATATACAGTGTGATTTATCTTCTATTTTCATTTTTAATTTATTTGCTCATATTTAATTAAATCTCTTATTTACTCATACTTAATTAAAGCTTTTATGCAAAGAAAAATATATTGATTATTTTCAACAAAGTGAATGAATTCAAAAGTAGACAATATTGTTAGAAATTTAAGTAATTAGTTTAATTTTAGTTTTGGAAGGAAAACGTAAGGTTTCAATATCCTATTTATGATATTATCTGTAAAATATTATCTGAAAATACATATTTAAACTTTAATTTATAGTACAAATATTCAAAAGTTTTTAATAAAAAATTATTTTCAATCCTCCTCTTTTTCGCCCTTCTTCTTTCAAAAATGATCCAAAACTTTTAAGAATTCATTAAGCAAAATGGAAATAAATCGAAAAACCATTAAATCTATTTTCAACTACTCATGCATCTATTTTTAAAATACATTAACTAAATGCCCAAAGATAAGTGAAAATGCCAGTTTCATTCCGTCGCTGATATAAAATGAATTTAATAGCTTTTCAGCTCAAAATAAACTTATTTTAACATAAAGAGACCCTCTATTTTATTATCATTTCTCCAGAAGTATATTATACGCATTCATTGATACTTAAAGATCGTATCTGAATCATAAAGAAGATTTTACATTATCTAAAAGAGTTATAATGAGTTTTTCGTTAAATAGATTATTACACTTGAAGAAAGCAATTTTCGATTTAATACACAGAATAAACTTCGTTAGATAACATTGTTTGAAATTCAGCTAATGAAAAGAAAAAAAAAGAAAGAAAGAATTTAATAATATCTGCATTGATTCAAGAATGTATGCTATTAAATCAAAGGATTTGAAGTTTGAATAGCACGCTAAAAGAAAAATAATGCAAGTGCAGCTAGTTTCGTAAAGTTTCCAGAATTATGTAGGGTTACTAAATGGTACATTAGGTTATTTAAAATTTAAATGTGAAATCTATGGAATATATTAAAAATGGTTAAAATAGAAAATGTAATGAAATTTACAAAAATGTGCCGTGGCCTTTCATTTCATGATTCGTCTATTAAATAAAGAAACGAAATTTTATCAATAATTTTTACTATGCCAATATATTGTATATGGAAATGCATAAAAATGAATAAATGTACAATTAAAAAAACTATAAGTATATTAAAAAAATATTTTAAGAATCTCCCAATTCCCAATCTGTTTTAAGAATCCTACAGTTTCAATATGTCTTTAATGAATAGCATACGAGTTTTCCGCAATCTATGTTAATTTTGTTATTTATAGCATACATTATTTGTAAATAGAGTATTATGACTAAACAGATCAATAATTAAAGTTATTTTAAATTATACATAAAACAAATAACAAACATTTTATTGAATGTTTTAAAATATACTTTGAGAAACAAACAAATATATTCGCATCTATAAGAAATGCATACTATTTACATTATATGTTTCTTACTACATTTTTTTTAATAATTGTACTCGCATTCAGTAATATTAATATTCAATAAGTTTTTAATAAATCTTTTCACCTTATTGTTCTGTTTACGTTGTTTCATCATTTGCCATTTACGCTTCAATAAGAAGATCTTATTTTATTTCCTTCCTCTAAATTGCTAATCTGAAATCATGAAATTGCTAAATTATTTAGATATCATCTGTCTTTATAGTCTTTGCCTTTAAATTTAGCAATGAATTTCGCTACTGAATACATGCTTATTAATTGTTGGCCTAAATTGTCCATTGATAATCGTGCCAAAGAAAATAAGATTCATTATTTATTAACTAACAGTTAACGCATTATTTTATTCTAAATTTAATGGAGAAAATAATCATTTTCTTATTTTATTGATTCTTTGAAATGTATGTGACTGAAAGGGAAGAAATTCAGCTGTCATGTCATCTCTTTCTACCTTGTTGCAGAGAATGGAATACCAAAATTCATCGTTAAAGAGTAAAAATACACAATATTTTTCACCAAATATGATGCAACACTTTGTTTTTAAAATCTAATTTATATCTAAACCAATTAACAGCTTTTGAAATCATTTTAAATGCCACTATTTTTTAATATTATTTTTCCTTATATATTTTTTTCTCTGTAATAAGATCTGTTGCCTTTCTTTTTCATTGTTTTGGATATTTTTCTGTGTTTTACATTCATAATTTTTGTGTAGTTTTCTTTCTTTCTTTCTTTTTTTTTTGTTCTTCTTAATTTCGTTCCATAATTACATTTTTTTCCCATTATTATGTTTCATCCTATATAAAAAATACTGTTTTCTCACATATAATACTGTTTCCATATAATTCCTGTTTTTCACTTGCTTTTTCTACTCCATATATATTCAAATTGAACAGAATAAGATTGATTTAAGCCGAAGTCCGTTTTTTTGTATATAAAGGGGAATATAAAAATCAAAGCGAAATTATCAGAATCAATGAAATTATGTTTCTAGTTCATGAAATGCAGGCTATGATTTGCATGCAATATGCCAGAAACCATAAATGTCACCAAAAAATCTGTATATAGCTTCCCCGAAACATTTATTATTAATGCCATTGATGAATAATGGATGTGAAAGTTAATAACTAATCCCTGGAATGCGGTTGAAACACAATTCCATAAAGTCGAATTTGAATTTTCAACGCCTTTTTACACCATCAATTAAAATTAAAATTGGTCACAGAACTAGAATTGTAGTCAGAAAATCCCATACAAATTTCGTTATTTAAGTCATTGCGTTCATGAATTATTGCGTTTACGCACTTGTGAAAGAACAGACTGGTCTAGAACAGTGATCTAGACCTCGGCGAATTTAGTTCCAAATTTGAAACATATCTGCAGTTTAGATACTAAAGCTGAGTACCACATTCTATCCATCTAGCTCTCTTCGATTTAAAGAAATTGCATGAAATGATATTCATACAATCGAAAAAAAATCGAGAAAGTGAAAAAAGTCATTCATCTGAATGGATTTTTTTTTCAAAATTTGATAGATATCTTCAAATTTTGATAAGAGACCGCATACCAAATTTGATCTATCTGGTTCAAAAAGCTTTTGCGTTTCCATGATCACAGATAGAACGGATGGACAGAGAAACAGACATAATTTCAATAATGTATTTTTCAGACTCAGAGAAATCAGAAACACAGAGATTCTTAAAAACTCGAACTTCATTTTTTTGACGATTATATTACAATATATTTATTCTGAGATTAGAAAGTAAAAAAGCTGGGTAGAATCGGATGAATAATTCAATCTATTGTTCTTTAATTAACTACCAACTGCCAGTATGAAATTAGAGGTTTCTTCTCCAATTTTTTGAGCTTTCTGAAAATAAATAGTCGACCAAAATTGCCAAACCGATATCATGTGAAAAATTGGAAAATGGAAGTTGATTGAAATCCGCGTTTCAAAAAATATGGTTTTTTAACTTCCAAATATATTATATCTTTATTGCACAGAGAAGCTCTATGGAAATATTCTTAAAGCACTTCGGTAATGTAAAAATAAAAATAAACATTTTTGAAGTATAGTTATTTTTAGGTCTGTTGCAAATTGTTGCAAATTTATTGTGGCAAAAGAATAATTATTTAAAATTTCATTTGAAAAAAAAAGCAAGATTTTGATTCATTGTAAGCATATATTTACCAATAATTACTGAGATGATTCTTCTTGCATGTAAGAAGTTTCAAGTAAATTAATGACAAAATTGTTTTTCTCAAAGAAGTTTTAATTCATAACACAGCAAATATTCATCAAAGTCAAATATTTTAGAAATCATGTAATAATAATTGTAATAATATTTGTTTCTATAAAATAAAAACATTTTTCAAGAAAAATATTCTTTTAAATACTCTTAATACATTTCTCACAATTCTTTTAAATTTGTATGCCTAATGAATTTGTTCGGATTTTTTTTAAAGAAATTCTAGCTTTAAAAATTCTAGGTTTTACATACTTTCATTTAGTTTTATTGCTTTCATATTTGTGAAGATTGAATTTTGTAATTGGTTTTTAATCCGCTACCCAAAGTTTCAGACTTTTGAAATTTTGAAACATTGTGCATTTTAAATAATAATAAAGTATTTTATTATTTTCAGCATTCAAATATCACTTAATATTTTCATGTAATTCGATTACTAATCCTTGTCCGAAGTATGAACTAACAGATAATTTACGAAGCAATAAATGGCTTGAAGATTTAAAAATATTTTAATGATGTGTTAACGATTGCTAAACAAAAAAAGAAAATGACTAAAATCAAAATATACTTTTAGTGTACTAATAAAAGATTTTTTAAAGATCTTTATAATACTTTGGTTATTTTATGCGAAACTATTCATCGAATGAAAAAGATTTTCTGCTGTAATAATCGCTACATTTTTTCGAACTATTCACCTAGTAGATCAATTTTAATATCCGATCCTTATCAAGTGAATAAATATTTCGATCAAAATATTAAAACTTAGTAACTAGTAGCAAAAGCAGAAGAATTTTAACTAGAGAGTTCTTAGAGATAAAACTAAGAAATACATATTAAGAAATACATATTACAAAAAATCTTAAAATTTTTTAATGTTTCATATTTATAAGGTATTGTAAAGTTCCCCGCTTCCCTGACCTGATAATTGGCATTCCGGCCAGATGTAACATCACCTATTACTACACACATTGCCAAGTGCCTCCGGACTGCCAGATGGAGGATCCTCTTCCCAAGTGGAGTCATTGTGTCTGGTCATTAGTTGTATCCAGATAAAGAACCACATATGTGTGTTTCGTCGTTTCAGGGAGATCCATCGTATCTTGAAGGGAGAAAAACGTCAAAGCAACTAGATGTTAACTTTTTTTCAGTTATGAAAGGAGTTTTCACATCAATCACCAACGACCATTGTCATTAAGTTTCGAGTCAGGTGGACTTTAGCCGGAGTTAACGTTGAATTGAGTATAATTAGCATGTGTTCGGGAAGGATCCGATACAAAGATGAATCCATTAATAGACATTCCCACGATCTATGGAGACCATTGAGGAAGCATTTCTGAGCAGCTATTGGGTGATAAAGAGCACAAATGTACTAATAAGAAAATGAAAGGCGGAGATTTGACGGAAATAAAATGCGCGAGTTTTGTGTTCAGTGTTAAAAAACAAACAAAACAGCGAGCGGCATGGAAGGAGAAGTTGGAGAGCCGTGAGTTTTCGAAGGCGTTCCTGATTTTGTGAGAAACTCCGTGTGGTTCTGGTTTCTGTGTTAAGATCCACTCGATAAAGATCGGTGGATTTCTGGAGCTACCCCTGGAGTAGCTGTTTGAACTAGCCGTTTTTTAAAACTATTATTATTATTCTCCGAATTGAGTGATTAACTATTTGATGAATAACTTTCAATTGTTGTGTAAATTTTGTAAATAATATTTAATAAGATGAGAAAAAAATTCTTTTTCTGTACATATGTAAGGCTGTAAATAAAGGAATTGTTTGTTAAGTTACTCTCTTATTTGATCGGTCAGGATCAAGACATTACAGTATGCTCAAAAATAAGTAAAATTTCAAACAAGTGTTAGTAAAGAAAAAAACTTTAATCATTAATTAATCAAAAGTTTATTAAGTTTAATAATTTTCTTGGACAATTAGGATTTTTATCCAGTTAAATTTCAAGTTTTATTTGTTGGTAATATTTAAAAGTACTATATATATTTGTAGTTTAGTTTAGTTATATTAACGTCCCGTTGTAAAGCAACACTAGGGCTATTTTGGGACGGCCCTCATAAATTTGAACCACCGTCAGATGACGAGGATGACACCTGAGCTGGCACCCCCCTCTCCAGGCCACACCAGCGGGGGGCGTTTGGCATGACGGATTTAACGTGCAACAGGTCTTACACGACGATTCTTTGTGGAATTGGGTATCGAACCTGAAACCCTACGGTGCACAAGCCGAGACCTTACCACCAGGCCACCGCGGCCCTATATATATTTGTAAGAATAAGCAACAGTTTGGCCAAGTTTAATAATCATGTAAAGCAATTAAATGAATTTAAACTCTAAACATAGAAAGTTTTTTCCATACGAATTTTTGGAATCTATTTTTTATTTAAGATGTATTTCATGAGCAGCTGAAAGTTTTG
Source organism: Argiope aurantia (assembly GCA_026543865.1). Lineage (NCBI taxonomy): Eukaryota > Metazoa > Arthropoda > Arachnida > Araneae > Araneidae > Argiope > Argiope aurantia. Next base: position 123,463 of record JAPMOR010086943.1, read on the forward strand.
GACATATTTTGCCAGAAGCGTTTTAAATGAAGTTTACTGCAAACAGATTTAAGATATATAGTTTGATATGTTTATTTAAATGAATATAAATTTAAAAATGTCATATTTAAGTTAAATGGTTTCAACAAAGGAGCAGTTTTTGTATTTTAGTTTCAAGAAAATGTAATCTATTTGGTAAAACGACTTTAATGGATATTTTTTAGGAAACAAACTCATTGACTACTTTGGAATGTATGAAAAGAAATTTAAATTTCAGAATATTTTTTTCTAAAAGTGAGAATTTCACATTTTGTTCTTTAACTGTGTCATCAATGCATAAATTTATTATAAAATCAATTGATTCGGTGGCTTTGAAATTTACAAATAATTACTAACATCAGTTGGAAATAGTTTTATGCGATTTACAGAAAAATGAATAGTTGAATTATATATCGTAAAAGTGGTTTTAATTTTCCCTTGAATTCATTCCACAAATAGAAAATATCGTTTATTATTTAAAAATCTAATCTTGAGATTGCAAATCGCAACTTTTTAAATGAAAAAAAATGTGGTGTACAGATTTGTTTCCTCCATATTTTTCCTTCAAAAATATGAGATTCTATTCTTTTAAAGTGATTACCAATTCATGATTCAAAGTGCTGTTCATTGTCAGCTGCCTGTCCTTCCTGTTCTTTGAGCAATTTCGGATACCATCTCGAAAAAACAATGCGCCTTTTGAAACCCAGGGACCAATCAATTTTCTTAAGAGCGTAAATGCTGATCAGCCAGGCTATGCATCCTCCACTGAAGCAAATGATAGTCGGAAGGAGCAATATCTGGAGATTACTGTGGGTGGGAAAAGACATCCCATTTTAGCGTTTCTAAATATAATTTGACCGCTTTCGCAACATAGCGAGAATTTTCATGCTGGAAGATTAATTTGTCGTATCTTTCTTGGGACCATTGACGTTTCCCCTTCGAATGCTGCTCTCAAATGTATCAAATGTGTTCTATATCGATCCCTTGTGATGTTTCAACCGCTTATAATATATCACACCTAGCTAACTGCACCAAATGCACATCATAACCTAAGGACATTTTATCTGCAGTGTTGAAATCACTCATTGCACTTTCTTTCACTAACATCATACTCACTTAAGTACTTGAGAGCATTTGATGTGCTTCAGTTGTAGTAGCAGAAAATCAACACTTCAAGCAAATGAAGAGAATTTTATTCTGCAACTGATTTCTGATATTTTCGCTATAACTGATATATTCGGTGAAAAATAAATTTATAATACAAATGCAAATTCACTCATGTGGTGCTGTTGTAAGGTTGGCAGGTGTTCAATGTTACTGTGTGGCATATTTTTTATTTTATTTATTTCAGTGTTTTGACCAGTACTTACCGCAGCAGTTATCAGAACAACAGTTGAACACCTAAGTTGTAAGTTGTACACCTAATAGGATCATACGTCTTTAATACAATAACAAAATAAATGCAAAACAGTAGTATTTACATTTGAAATATATACCTGCGAATAGACTATATATTAAGAGGCTCAGATATGTTTTCACTTCAAAAGTAAATTTATGGAATATATTCGCCGATGGAAAGTTTACCGATAAGGGAAGATTCAAGATGATATTTAAATGAAGTTAAACTGATGGATTTCAGAACCCATTTTAAGTTGGATTTTCTGGATATTCCTCATACAACGGAATGAAGAATTTTCTAAAGTATCCATAGAGTTTTCGTATTATGGTAAAGAAATGAAATGTTGAAATAAATGTGACCTTCATTCTCGCTACCCTGTTTTATCTGAAATTGCAAAAATTAATTTGAATTTTTTCGCATATTCTTCTATGAAAACTTTTAGTTAGAAAAGAAATTTTCACAATAAAATATTCAAACAAATTTTAACGTTACATAATGATTTTTTATAATTCTGTAAATGGATTCGCTTGTTAAAAAACATTCCACCAATATAGAGTATAAGTTTAGAATTTTTGCACCTATTATGGAAGAAATCCGACTTTAGTTAATGTTATTTTTTCCTTTTGAATTTTCTTCCGTTTCCATTTTTTTTCTTTCTTTTAATTTTTTTCCACTTTTTATATTTTTATTTTGTGTATTTATTTTTCTTTTAAACTTATATTTTATGCTTGTGTCTTTGAAACGTTTACAAAATTGAAATTTTGACGTTTCATTCCCTGTGAAATTATGTTTTCAGAATCTTACATGTTTATTTGCATGTTAGTATTTATGTTTTATCTATGCTTTCTTTTGCATGTACTTTTATTAATATTTTGCTTGCTTCCATCCATTTCTTTTGCTTTGTTATTCATAGACTTTCAGCTTTTGTTAAGAATTTTTTTTTTGTACAAGGCATAAATTATTTGTATATTTACTTCTATAAACTCTGTGCTATACATTGTAGTTCATGAGGATTATTTTAAATTAAACTCAATATATAACAATAAATACCATATGAAAATCTTAATCATGGTATTAATCAAACTAAAAAAAATCGAATATCAAGAAACCGGATTTTAAAAAAATTGAACAAATTACTGGTATATTTCTTTTTCAACAAATTTATTATTTATATAAATACCAAATAAGTAAGCATTTGTGACTTGACAAATAAACACATTTAAAAAAAAAGAAAGATAATTGAACTTATAGGAAGGACTTCCCTTAAAGTTTTTTTTTCATATAATGCAAGGGTTTTTAAAAATATATATAAGGGTTTTTTTTTTAAATATAAATTTTTTTTTCATGTTTCATATAATGTACAAATTTATATAAAATGTGTATATAAATTTTGGATGTACTCTAAAGTAATAATATATGTATGTAATTTATGGAATAATATATGTATGTAATATATGGAATAATATATGTAAAGGAAAACAATTTTAAAATATGATGGAGAAATAATTTGAGGTAGTTAAAGCATACAAAATTTGCAGAAAGGTAATTTTTAAATGCACATAAAATATCTTGAAATTTAAAAAACTTATCTTTAAATTATATAAAGAATGTTTAATACAAGCACTTTGATTAATCAATATAATTTATTTTAATTATATTATTATATAATTAAAATATAATTTATGAATTAAAGTATAAAATATTTGATATATCAACTGTATAATTATGTAATAATAATATTGCCGCATTGAAAAGAATCAGGCGACTCTTCATGGCCGAATGGTCATAGAAGTCATCTCATAATCTAGGCATTGTGAGTTCGTATCCCGCAATTCATGGTTTGTGTAAATATTTAATTAATTGATTTTATGTGTCTCTTTATTTCATATTCCAGAAGATTCTGGACATTTCTTTAGTTTACCAGACATGGGTTCTGGACTTTTCTTACTGTCTCCAGAAAAGTATTCTGGAACTTTCCCTGCTAATATAAAAGCAGAAGATTTGTCAGTCACTGTGTTCAGAGTTCAGTTAATAAATTGGTTTAGATCTACTTCTTGTGTGTGCCATTGAGTTTCACACTCAAGTACCTACATGACAATATAATAATCTAGATGATAGTTTTCTTTAGTTTAAAATTTCTTTATTGTGATAAAAAAAAAAATTTTTATGGAAGTATAGAGTTGTAGGATAAAATATTTTTTCACAGAGTTTGTTGAATAATTTAAATAGTTTATCTACCTTATTTTATATCCAACTCAGAAGAAATTATTTGAGCATGGAATAACGTGAATTTATATTTCGAATTTTTTTTATTCCAAGTATTCCAATGATAGCAGAGAGAACATATTTCAACCTAAATAGCCACCATGTTCATGTATTTTGCATGAAGTCAAACACTCAAGAAATTCCCCATTTTTCCACTCCAAGAGGATGAATAAAAGATATAACTATACTTTATACCCTAGAGTGGCAACAGGAACTTTCTTTGAAGAAGAGAGTCTTGTTTCTTCAAGATTTCCATTCAGTCACGATTATATGGTGGAAAGTAAAAAGGATGGACAGTAAAAAATAGTGTTTTCACTGCATAGATGGTTTGAATTGGAAAAGACAGACCAAACAAATATCATTTCCTTAAGAATGTTTTTCATTTAGTCTTATGAAGAATGGTTTCTCATGAGAATACATAACAGTAAAATTACTCTGTCAGTTTTTATTTTGTAAATATATGACTTGTTGTGAGTGTGATGGATTTTAATGAATATAGCGCTTCGATATGATAATATTTTTATTCATGATGAAAAATGATGACTATGAAGAATTTACACATGAGTGTTCTATGATGAAGAAAGAAAATATATAAGCTTCGGTCTTATGCAACTGTCGAAAATGATCTTACCATCTACGAGTAAGACATTTTTAATTCTTCTGGGGACTCTGTTTACGCGAGAACTTCAGTTCCGATGGTTCTGTTCAAATTTTCTTTTATCACCGATTTGGAGCAGCATAATCAAAAGCATGGTTCTTGCGCCAGAAAAAATTCCAAATAATTCAACTAGATTATTCTATACGTCACTCAAATTATCTAACACTGACTTTTAAAGAAAGAAAGTTTTCAAAATTGCTCATTTTTCTGAATCAACAAATTTATTATAATTATAAATAAATATAAGGATTTTTGATGGAAGACAAACATTGCCATTACAACTTAACTTTCAACTTTTCGACATATAATTATTATTGTTAACAAGAGAATCATACATATTTAATAGTCAAACATTTTTGTACTAAGCATTTCATCTTTAACAATTCATCTGAATGCAGAATTTTTTTATCTTTCAATATGCATCTAAAACACCATACTAAACAATTTAAGAGAGAAAATTCATCCACGTGCATTTAAGTACAGCATGTTTCCTTTACATTCTTGTAATGATTGAAATGGTTGTATTTGCATTTGTAAAATTCAAAGTTCGAATGAGTAAAAGGTAATTCGATAATTGCGCAAAAGTTGATTCAAATAGTTTTGAGTACTTAGAAGAATTTATTCATATATGAAATATTTAATTGCTACTTGCTAAATTAAGAGACCGTTTTAAAATTACTCTGAGAAATTTATATTTGCATTTCCAATTTTTAATCGATTTACAATTAGTCCATTAATCTACAAAAAATCATAGTATTTTAATTGACGTAAGTAGGCTGCTTTAGGTTATTCGTGGACATTTGTAGAACATTTTGAGAAATATCATTAAAATAAATATTGTAATCGAACTATATGTTCATTATTATATAAAATTTTAAATTTTATCAATATTTTTTAAATAATCAAATATTATTTAAAAGTTAAATTGTAAAGTGAAATATATTAAGCGTTAATAGAATCCTGTGACCCATAAAAACGAAATTATAAGGATAAAACTGAATTTGGAATACTTTAAAAGTATTTACCTAAAGAATACACAAAAATATTATAAAAATCTTCAAAAACAGAATTTAAAAAATGAATTTATTTATACAGAATATTCCTAACATTTACATGGTTAGCAATACTAAAAAGGCTGTAAAATTTAAAATTATCATGAAATTTTGTTTAAGCTTGCATATTTTTTCATGAATTCCGTATGAAATTTACCTGGTATGTCTGAAATATGTATCAAAAAATAATTTTTAAAAACGTGCAATATATATGTGAATTATATGAAATTATCTACTTTAAGTACAATGTATCTTAAAATGCATTTTTCGAGATAATGTTATTTGGTAATGCACATTAAACTCGTCACATTCACTCATTTGTTCTGCTCTTGAATTATTTTACTTTTTTTAGTGAATCACCCAAGCCACAAAGGAACTTAATTACACAACATTCCTTTCAGTATTTAGATGTGAAACATTTGATATAATATTTATAAATCTTAGTATTCATTTATAATCATAGTAAACCTAATTTTATTTGTATTTTAAATGTAATAAATTTTTTAATGCTATTTCCTTTGAAGAATATTTCGTGATTTTTTTTTTACTTTTAAAAAGTAAAGTATTCAGTTTTTTAATTCTTCATTTTAAATTTATTGGAATTAAAACGTATTTAATTTTTTTATTAAATTAAAATATTATGCTAATGTTGGATTAATTTTCCTCGAAAATGTTTTTTTTTTTTCTAAGCATATTGGTTTGAGCATCCAAACGTTCAGTTTGAAAAACTCGGAACAATATTGGAACAATCGGAACAAAATTAACAACAATCGGAATAAATTTGATCTAATATTCAATTAATTTCCAAAATTAATAAAATTTCCAATGCAAAACATTTTGTATTTTTTAAAATTTATAAAAAATATGACATTTAGTTTTATTTTTTAATTTTCATTTTAAATATTATTTTTAAATGAATGATATTATCGAATTAATATATTATACAAGTTTATTCAAATTCAATCTTTTTTTCGGCATATTGTCTTGTGAGTTTGAGTTTGCAGGTAAACTAATCAAAATGTATATCTAATTCGCTATTAAAAGAAATACATTAAAAAACCTCTACAAATCACGCTGCTCATAATAAAAACAGTATAATCTTTCTATATAAATCATATTTTGCATTTTTCATCGATTTTACTTTGAAAAACAGTCATTTGATGGAATCAATTTTTTGCAATTTTCGCTGTTGACAGCGTACCAATTTCTTGTAAATAATTAGTAAAATTATATCAGAGATAAATATATGTAGTTCGGTTGAACTAGGAATTGCCTTTTATCATTTGATGTATTCTACTAGAAACCCATTAAAAATATATACATTAATATTTCCGATTTAAAAAAAATGCCATTTCTACACAAATCATATTTTCTATCTCATAAAACACTGTTTCATCTATTTTCCCATCTAATAAAACTATCTCTCTTCCCATCAAATAAAACTGTCATTTTTCTTTCCATCTAACATAACCGTTTTGGTGTTTAGTAGTGACTAAACACTAAAACAGTTATGTTATTTAAATCCCGCTGAAACATGCAATAAAATCTACATGGAAGACATGAAAGACCGAAACGTGCATTCCAAACGACATCGTCTGTTTTCATTCCAGTCAAGACGTTCCGGTTCACCCCAACCCCCACAAAATGTGACAATATCTATATCACTAACCCCCTTTAAGTGACATCTTATGAAGAAGGACACAAACGTGCGGGACAAAACTGTCAAAGTATTTCAGATTGAAAGATTACAGCGACGACAAACCATTGAATTCGTCACTTGGCGAAGAAAAATCGATATTTGGCGACAGCAGACGACAGAGAATCGGTATAATCGTTTTCTCTCCCTCCTTTGACATCTACCGAACTTTCCCTTGCAGCGTTTTTCGAACCAGCCCCGGAAAATAGAATTTTCAAGTACCCAAACGATTCCATAATGTATACCCTCTGAAAGTGGAATAGAATTATTGAAGACGCTCCAGGGCAGTCGCGTTAGGGCTGAAATATTTTCGAGTGTAATGCAGTTCTATTTACTCAAGTCTGAATGTGATTATAGGGTTTTAGCTGGTGCTGAGAAAAATATGTACTTTATTTAATAGAGCGCTTCAGTAATAAGTCTCTAGGAATGGAATTCTGTGCAGAAAAGAACGAGAAAGAGACAGAATTCCACTTTTTTTCGGTGCAAAGGAATTCGATTAAGAGCTTAGAATAAGAGCCTAAAAAAATGTGAAAATGGAAATACCATGTCCTGTTATTTCTTCAAAGGCAATAAGAAATAAACTGTAGATTTCAGACTAGGATTTTTTTAGCTCTCAAAAATGAAAAGAAAGAAGTAGAGTTCGTCTTATATTTTTATTCTAGGATTGCATTATTTTTTTAAGACAGAATTTTCAAAAATTAAACTTTTGAAAGCATTGAAAAGTCTTTTATACCGTCTTAATACTGAAATGAAAGATATCGGGTAAATTGTAATTTAATTTCGACTTTATAAATATATTTTTTTCTTATTTGACATAAAAATTTTCTTACTTAACAGTTATTTTCATATTTTATGTCTTAAAATTTCTCTAATGGGAAAGTTATAGATCATAGACAATGGCTTAAAAAAGAGATGTTTATGCAATCTATACATTGCAGCAACTTTTCCTCAAATTTATTTCTTAAAAATGAATCGTCACCTCTCATTTCGATAATTGTCTTTAATAATTATTCCATTTATAGGTTGCTCAGATCATCATAGTTTATTTTATTCAGTGCACACGGAACAAATATCAATGAAATTGTTTCTCTCTGAGAATAAAATAGTCATTTATTACTAATTCCGGATTGCTAATTTCAAAAATGGCAATTAAATTGAAAATTGTCTTTCATTCCTGAGACATTTATGGCTTAATATTTTTAATTCCAGAACACGTATCTAGATCCTAGATACACATCAAGTAGTTTATTACTTGATTTTCTTCTTATGTTTAAAATTAAAAAAGGAGAATTCCGTTCAACGTCGGTGAAGTTTCTGAATTGATAAAAAAAATGAAGTCACCTTAACACGAAATTTAGAACATAGATGAACTGCACATTTACCTTTTTAATAACATTATGTTATCATGTACCGATCTCCATTAGAACGGTTCATGTGCACAATGAATGGAATGCATGTAAAACGATTATATTAATAGAACTTTAACTCTTTCACTAGTTTGCCCTCTAAATCCGGCCGTGAAAGTTTTATACTAATAGGCCGTTCTGGAGACTGTTTCTTTTCAAATTAAGGAATGCACGATGGAAAACTAATTATTACTAAATATGTCCTCATTTTAAATCCTGAATTTCTATTTCGAAAAAGAAACTGGTCCGAAAATAACCCATTAGTATAGAATTTGCAAGACCAGGTTAGTAATGACAAGGCAATTTCTGACAATATCACGATGTTACGTATATAAAATTATATTTAAACAATATAACTCAAATAAAATACAAACAATTTCCCCTGAAAAATAGCTAGAGACAAGTGTATAATATTGAATGAATTTTCAATATTATACACTTGTAAAAAAGGAGTAAAATTGAATATTGATAATATTACGAATAACATTCAATGTCATAAATTATTGAACAATATGCGTGAGATGCATAGAGAATGTATAAATTGATTAAACGAAGTGTTTCGTGCTTTAGGTGTATTTTGCACCTAATTAAATGAAATGTCTATTCATTTTTAAATATTTTCTTTTGCTTTTTTTAATATCCTTTCAGTAAAATAGATTAACAACTGATAATTGCTCTTGGTTTATTACATTTATCGTGCAATTTAGACAAAAGAATATTTTTTGTTCGTCTATTAGTCTTGGATTAATAAATAATAAAAAATATATATAATTAATTTTTATTTTCAGAATAAATTCTTCTCAAAGCGTTCTGTGGCATTACTGGATTAATTCTACCTTGTTTATTTACATATTCAGGCACAAAATGAATTTATATTTAAGATTATAAAAATAACAAAAGCGATTTAACAACTTGTTTACAAAACTTCATTTTTAATAAATTACCAAATTCAATTTTCAAGATTTTTTCACAGTAAAAAAAAATAGCTAATCAGTATTAGAAGAAATAGTTTTAAGATTTAACAGTAAAACCTCCACAATTAATAAGCGATCACTCAAGGATAAAAGAATTTTTTTTTAGCGGACGAATTTTTCTGCATAAGTAAATGAAAAACAAATATTGGAGATAGATATAATGAAAGACTTTTACTTCATACTCTTGAAAATGGTATTTTGTTTTCAAAAATTTTTATCAAGCGTTTGTAAATAAAAATAACGCTGCTTTAATATACACATGTACATAGATTGCTTTGAAAATGTGATTTTAAAATTATTTGCATTCTGTTGAGACATAACTTAATTCACAAATCTTTTGACATCCAAATTTAACATTTAGCATTGCTCTTGAAGTTACAGAACTTTAAAATAGCATCCAAGCTAATTGGAGATTTTACATCGCTTTAAGATTCAATATTTTTATAGAAGTGTATCATAATAAACAATTAAATTTTTCTATAAGTCAGATATTCTCTATGTTTATTAATCTTTTTTTTTAAATTCATAGTAAAAGTATCCCAGGTATGGTGAGCAAAGGGAAACACAAAACTTCGAAACCAAGGGAAGGGATAAATCATGCCCTAAAGGAACAAAATGCTCTACAATGTTGCTTTATGATATTGAAGAGCATTGAGAATACTGAAATACACCAAAAAAATGTTGCGCTATTTTCTAAAATCATACCATTTTACATTTAGAGGAGTGGTATTTCGTTGAAATGTATTACGAGTATATCTTACAGGAAAATATATAAATAAAAAAATTATTTTAGAATGAATAAATATGGAATAAAAATAAAAATTATTTATGCCTGCATGACTTTATTTTAAATGTAATTGCCTTTGTCACTAAGCAAGCATCTGCGTCATTTCCAGCAGATGTCTCTGTCATCAACATGTTACGCTTTATTTGCTCTTTGTAAAATCTTTTTAAGCAGAAAATATGCGTTATCGTTTCACTTTTCGCAGCTATAACACGAAAGAGAAAGGCACGTTTTGTAACAAATACTGTTAAATCTCTCACTTGAACAATTCTTAATTATTAGTTGCATAGACTGTTGAATTCAAAAATAATCCTTTAAACTTCCATTAGGCAATATGATTTTATCTTCTAAACTTAACTTTAATAAGCTCGGTGAATTATGTTAATAATTAAATTATTTTCAATTTATTTATTAAAATTAAAAATTAATATAATAACTTAAATAAAATTAGCTTAATACTTTATGTTTAAAAAATGATGAATATGCTTACATTAATTTGATGGACAATTTATTTAAAAAAATTCTAATGAAAAAGAAAGATTAGAATTGATTTGAAGTAAAGTGTATACAAATTAAGAAATTAAGAATTAAAATAGAAAATTTTAAAATTATTTTCAATTTACTTTACAGAATTAAAAATTAATATAAATAACTTAAATAAAATTAGCTTATTACATTATGAATTTTAAAATGATCAATACGCTTAAATTAATTTCATGGATAATTTATTTAATAAATATCACAAAAAAGAAAGATTGGAATTAATAAGAAGTAAAATGTAAAAAAATTAAGAATTAAAATAGAACATTTAAAATTATTTTCAATTTGCTAATGAAATTAAGAATTAATATAAATTATTTCAATAAAAATAACTTAATACATTATGGTTTCAAAAATAATCAATATGTTTACATTATTTGATGGATAATTTATTTAAAATATCTCATGAAAAAAAGGAAGATTAGAATTGGAAGATCAGAATTGATATGAAATAAAATCTATAAAAATTAAGAAATTAAGAGTTGAAATTGAAGATCTTAAATTTACTTTATAAAAATAAAATTTATTATAAATAACTTAAATAAAATTAGCTAATTACATTTATGTTTTTAAAATGATCAATATACTTAAATTAATTCCATGGATTATGTATTTGACAAATCTCACTAAAAAGAAAAATTAGAATTGATATGAAGTAAAGCATATAAAAATGAATATTTAAAATAGGAAACTAAACATTATTCATAAATTATTTGATAAAATTTAAAATTAATATAAATAATTTAAATAAAATTTTCAAAAATAATCAATATATTTACATTAATTTGATGGATAAATTATTTAATAAATCTAATGAAAAATGAAAGATTAGAATTGAAACGGATTAGAAGAATATAATTGAAAAATGAGCTAATATGAAGCAAAGTTTATAAAATTTTAGAATTAAAATAGAAAATAGAAAATTATTTTAAATTACACAATAAAATTAAAAATTAATATAAATTATTTAAATAAAATAGTTAATACATTATTGTTCCAAAAATGATCAATATGTTTGCATTAATTTGATGGATAATTTATTTAAAATATCTCATGAAAAAAAGGAAGATCAGAATTGAAAGATTAGAATTGATATGAAAACAAAAATTACAAAATATTAAAATTAAAATAGTAAATTTAAAATAATCAAGTCTTAAATAGAAGTAAGACTTTTTTTTTATTTGAAAAACATCAAGTAACTCTCTTGATGAATTTAAAATAAAAAACATCAAGCAAGTTTATTTATTTCTGATGAACTCGAGTAACAGAATTTTATAAATAACTCAAAATATTTTAAAGAAAAACAATTATTAAAATTAGTAAAATATTGTTTCCTGAGATTGCAAACAGTAATTGTAAAACCCACAGCCGATTAAAAGCATGAGAAAATATTTACTTCAGATTGAATTGGTTTGCTGAATTTAAGTTGTTTATTTGCATAAGTATTTTTTTTCCATCAGTGATCTTATGACAGATACATATTACAACAGAACTACCATGCTATATTTAAAATAGTGTATAAAATCTTAATACATAATACACATAGTATTGTTACTTCTAATCTGTTTTTAAAGTATATCTTTTCATTATAATTAGAAATTCTTCGAATAAATTTCCATTTATTTTATTATTATTTATCAAATGAAATTAAAATAATAGTATATGTGAGTAAAAATACAAAAAAAAAAAAGACTTTTCTAAAATTACTATAAAACATTTGTTTTGTACAACATATGTCTCAATGATGTATTTCAATTCGCCAACATTAAATAAAAACGATTCCAAAATAAATACAAAAAATGTTGTTTGTTTTCTTTCTTTATCTTTTTTTCCATATTTCTCTTTCATGATTTATAATTACCGAACTCGAAAAAGTAACAATTGTTTCATTAAGGCTACTGCTTTAGTTTTCATTGGTTAAGTGTAAATCATTATGAAAGGAAACGCACTTTACATATTATGTTAATCTATTTTGTGTTCAACATTTCCAGAAAATTTCAACAAAAAGAAAAACGGGAAAAAATCCGCCAGACGATTTATGATTTATGACAGCAGTCGTTAAAGTAATGAGTTCGGAAAATTTATTTCTAAATTTTAGTTCTAAAAATGTTCTAGAATAATCAGTGGAATGAATTTTATGCTGATTATTTAGCCGTGTTACTTGAAAAATGATTTAGTGTCCACATTAAAAACTCTTTTATGGCAAATAATTAATGCATTGTGAAAAAAAAAACTTTTCTTTTAACAAACATCTTTTTACTTTGTGTTTGAAGAGCTGATACTGCTAAATTTAAAAAAAAGAAACTTGTCTAGTATTTTCATTATAAATAATGAAGCAATAATAATGAGCAAAGAAAAAGTACGAGAAAAGTATAAAATGAGCTTAAAAATTCCGTATTGACAGGAAAGAATCTAATTTTAAAAAATAATCGATGAATAAAGTAGTTTTTGGGGACAGTATAGCTAATTAAGTTCATAAATAAATCCTTTGAGTTTAACAAATTTTAAACTAAAAAGTCAAAATTTTGTAGAATTGATAAATAATTTATATACTATGTATTACAACCAATTACTGTAATAAATCTGGTTAGCTAATTTATTATTAATTTTTTATTTTTTTCAATTATTTTGGGATGATTTTTCTAAAAGAAATCGGACATTTATTACAGCAATTTTAAAGAAATAATATATTGTAAAAAAGCTTTTACAAAAGCAAAAAAAAAAAAAAAAAAATAAAAAAAAATTTTAAAAAAAAAAAAAAAAAAAAAAAAAAAAAAATACAAACATTTACTTATATTAAAAATTATAAAAAAAAATATTTTTAAAATATAAAGAATTATTAATCATTACTAAATTATAAAAATTAGTAATTACTAATATAAAATTTTTATTTATCAAAATAATTATTACATTATAAAAATGATTCATAAGTAAATGCTAGGATAATTGATACATTTAATAATATCAATATATTAGAAAAATAAATATCAATATTTAAAAAAAAATCCAGATGGAAAATAATGCCATCATGGTCGCTTAAAATCAATTTGAAATGCCCAACTAAAATTATACTATCCATCTTCAGATATAAAATTAATTTATGTTATTTTAATCATTTTAATTAAAAATTCAATTAAAAAAAATTATATTTTTGGAAAAAAATGTTTCATAAAGTTTAGTAATTTTTTTTTGAATTTATAGATCGTAAGATGTATTAATATTATCAAGTACCATAACTGGTTTATTATATTATAAAGCAAATGAGTGATAATTTAGAACCAATAAAATTCAATTAAGAATTTCCTAGATTTTGTAATAATCACCTATAACGAGGATGTATGTACCATGTATCTCAATTTTTCAAATTTTTTCAAGAGGAGGAAGAAATAATATTTTTAACTTCCAAAATGTTATTTTTTCTCTTTTTTCATATTTTGCATGCGTTTGACAATGAATGGTCATACCATATTCTAAAGATATATTCACTTGGAAAATGTATATTAGTATTATTACTTGCCATAGGAAAATCTGTACAATAGATATAATTTTAGTTAATAATATTTGAATGGACAAAAGCTTTAATACAGAAAGAAATTCTTTCGCTAAATTTTAATTAACAAGTATTCAAATTTGAATTAGAAAGATTTTAAGTCATGCTTAGTTGTACCATTTACTATTACTTTTTTCTCTGGTTTTCAACTTGTCAGTTTCTATTGTTTCAAATAAAAACAACGAGATTCATGAATTTCATTGATAAAAAGTTTTGATAGTTTGCATTTTTCAGCAATATTCATTTATGTTTGTTCAATATGTTATTCAGAAAATTCATTATAAGGATTCTTATTTTTTTAATAATATTTCTATAAAAATATTATATAATCTATATTATATTATTTATATTTATATAAAAAATATTATACAGTTAATATTACATTACTGAATATTTAGTCTCAAAGAAGCCGAATTTATGAGTAATAAATAGCAAAATCCTAATACAATTTTTGATCATCGTAAAGTAATGGATTTCATTACGAAAGTAAATGCATATTTTCAGTTAGACTTCTTTCTAGGCAATAGAATCCCCATTAAACTAAAAAGAATGTACAATTTTTTTATTATTTTTATACCTTGAGAACATTCTATATAATCATTCTGTAAGAATAATATATTAGAAGTATAATATATTGTAGAAGAATTATCTGATATTATATTAGAAGTATATAATTATATATTAGAAGTATATAAGGTTATGTAAGATTGCATTTCCTAAGAAATGGATTAGTCTCAAAATATATGACTTTACAATCTTTCTTCGTATTTATTTATTTATTTTTCAAATTGAAAACTTTTTAGAAAAAGAAATATTTTTCTTTATCGCTCACATAATATTTTTAACCCAAATTAAAAGACGTATTGTTTCCGAAAACGTAAAAAAAACATACTACAATTTAACGAGAATGACTTTTGTGTTATCAAGGAATAAATTCCCTTTTGTGCCTGTCAACGCACCGTAGTTTTTCAAGCCATTTTCAATTTTTTCTTTGGTTTTAGAACTCTGTAACAAGCCTGACATTACGCGATGCATCTGATAAGACTAATTAGTGAGCTTGCTGCTGGAATTGATGTAGAAGCAGACGGGAAAAAACTTCAAAAATCGTTTGTAGGATAAACCTTCTCCTGAAAACATTTTATTCGCTGTATGTTCTTTGTCACGAGTTTGAAAGATGACTTTTATAACTGAACAGGGAAGTCTTTTCCGTTTGATAAATAGAGAACATATCATTATTTTTTGTTGATGACAAATGGTTTTTGTTTTGTTAAAACTGTAACTTTTTTTTGTAGAGGATGATTATTCCAGGGAATGCTTTCTATTATTGCTTCAATGCCAGATAAAACTAGGATTAAAGTCAAAGAAAGTTGAGCTTAAATACGTTGGATATTTATTCTTTGTATTTTGATTACAAAAGTTGGAATTTTATGTGAATTGACATTGAGAATATTGATTAGTTTAAGAATATTCAGTATCATCAAATCTCCTCATGGATTGAATCAAATAAATGTAATATTTTTATTACATTTATTATTGGTATCATTTGAACTTAATGAGAATTTCTTAAAAACTATTTTAAATCCATGACTTTTCAGATGGTTTTCTTTTCTACAACACCCTAGAGGATAGTAACATTTTGTTAACGAAATAAAGGTGGCTAACTTTATTTTGAAGCGTTTTAAATCTGCGAAAAAGACTAGAGAAGCGTGTCGTATTTGAGAGTAAAGTGTAGGAAAATCTTTCTACGGCTATCATAGGTAAACCTAGTTTCCCATCATTTGAAAATAAATGGATTCAGAAAATTTTCGAATTTTCCTTTTTGAAACCAATTTTACATTTCCAGTCCAAACGGAAGGTAACAAAGGCAGTATGCTTTGTGGATGGATTTAGTGCAATATTCCAGTTAATAGCTGTGGTGGGACCTACATCGTCCCATCTGGAGTTGGGAAAACTTAACAGGGGAAAAATATTTCATGTGCTTGGGGGATACAAATCCAGTCGTTTAAACTGATTTTTTAATATAGAGTCACAAAAAATAAAGTAATTTGATTATTTTGCAAAATGTATTTTCTTTTGAAGCATTTGCGTTCTGTTTGATATAAAAACAGTTTTGTGCTGTATAATAAAATGATTTTTTTAAAATAGAAATCAAAAGATGAAGATATCAAAATTTGATATTTAAAGGAATATCTGAGCATAAAAAAACGTTGTGGTAAAATAAATTATCAGTGATAATGATATGTACTTCTCATTAATGGGATTCGATGAAACAGGTTAATAATGATGAATATAATATAATGCATCGCATTTTTAACATGCTTAAGAGAAATTGTCACATTTCATTATTTTTTTTTATTTTTATTAACCAAGATTTATGCCCAGGAATAATTAACCGATATTTACAGCTATGTACCGAAGACGCGTTACCTTAAATTTTATTATATTACTAGCCGCCTTTGGCGACCAGCCGGTTCGCCAGTATTACCGCTCGCTACAATTTTCAATTAAATATTTTAAGTAACTGGTCTCTTAAAGGATTCTCAAACAAAACATTTTTAGTTCTTCAAATTTTGATACTCATACCAAACTTATACTGTTCAGATCGTTTCGTTCAATTTACTATATATATTTTGATAATTTGTTGCCATTTCCAGTAAAACTTCAACTTTAATTTAAAATGTAAATGACGAAATTGCAATTAATATTAAGATATTTTTTAATAAAACCAAGCGTTTTATTTTATTTATCATCTTTATTGTTATTTATTAATTATTATTATTATTGACTATGAGTATTGCAAACAGAATCGCTCGGTATTTAAGTCTTATGTTAACTACAAAATATTTTTCATAGTTTATGTAATATCTCAAACAATAATTCAACAAAAATTTCTGAGATTCAATATAAAATTCAGTTTTTAGTTTTGCTTTCAAAAGGATTGAAATGAAATCAATAATAATATTTTGTTCCTGCCTATAAATATATTTCAAAAATTAGGAAGTCGAAATTTAATGCAGTAAGGTATCATATTCTAAGAAATATTCTGGACACACCAAATTTTAAATGAATGAATGTTTCTATTTTCCACGATCAACTATGACTTATTTATGAAGTTTTAAATGTTAAAAATTTAGAAAAACTCACCATTTTCATAATCTTAGGCCAATGAATCTTGAGTAACCTGCGTGCTGATAGGCGTATTTTCTTTGAAGCGATCGATGGAAAATCTAAAATTATTTATTCTTTTTTTATTGAATAGTGATATTCAAATCTCATAAATCAGTCAGTTTAACTGATTGGAAATTAACTCTTAAAAGTCAGTGATTTAGTTGATTGGAAATTAACTCTATGACCACCATAAAATCTGTGCTTTCTTTTGTTGTGTATGCATTCTCCTTAATATCCGCACGAATAAAACATCACATACAAAAGTACTACTTAGAACAAACACATCAAAAGTAAACATAACATTTCAATAGTTGCCAAAAACAAAAGAGAAAAATGCAATTAATAAGCAGACGATATTTAGAAAAGTACAGATATTTAGACTGAAAAATGAAATTATCTGAAATTAAAAACACGCGCAGACGATATTTACAAAAGTAAAAATATTTAAACCTGAAAAGGAAAATATATGAGTTATTCCATCAATAAATGCGATAAGTTTGTTTACATCTTCATTATTCTATGAGTCATTAAACATCAAAATGGGTTCGGGAATAAATAAACACCCTGCATAGAGAGTGTAAAAGATCATAAAATAATTTTTCTTGAATTTATTTTTTAGAAAAAATAATATTTCATATTTGTTTCATTTCCTACAGACACGTGCCGAAAATTATATTTTTTCAGATTTCATTTCCAAAAAGATTTAATTTATTTTCAGTTAGAGCTTTAATCATTGTGATGGCAACACTTTGAAAAAAGCTATTTTTTTCTAATGAATGCGAAACGTGCTTAATCCTCATTTTTATTTTTGACGAAAAAAATTATTGAAAAACATAGTTAAAATATTTATTTAAAAATTCATTAAAAATAGAAATTTAATTTTAAGATTAAAATAGTAGTATCATTTAAAAGATAAATTTTTTTATCTTTAACTTCATGTAAAAATCTTTTTTGTGCGGTAATATTTTCGGCAGTTATAGCAGAAACACGTCAAAATTTCGCTTAATTTTTAAATAAATAAAATTCTAGTTAAAAATTCGAAAAAATAACCCCCAGGTGCACATTCCCGGCCTCCAAGGTATACACGTGCCAAATTTGGTAGCTGTAGGTTGAATGGTCTGGTCTGTAGAGCGCCAACACACACACACACACACATTGAGCTTTATTATAAGTATAGATATACACATATGTTGGTAATAAAACCACATAAAGATCGTAAGAATGTCTTTGCAAAAGGGGTGTTGCAAATGTGCATTTTACTCACAAATTGGTCAAAGATCGATATTTTAAAATTATATTATTTATCCAATTTTTATTTGCACCACCATATTCATAAAAATTTCAAAAAGTACATTTTCTTTGGTTACTACTATATCTCAAAGAGATTTTTCTATTGAATGTCTTTGATGTAATCAAATTGCAAGTTAGAGATTTTGTTAAACTTTTTAATATAAAGTTAGAATTTCTGTAAATATCTTTAATGTTTAGTTAAGAAGAAATGACATTAAATAAAAGAATATATTTTGACATCTGGAAAGAGAACCAAGATTATTGCGTTACATACATGAGGTCTTTCCTATGCTGAAATTGCAAGGCAAGTGGGTAGTTCAGTGACTACATTTGGAGTTCTAAAGTTTTGTTTATTTAAATTATTAAAGTATTAAAATACTATTATTAAAATTTTGTTATGTTTTGCTCATGGGACAAATTCAATAAAAAACAAAGCAAGAAATGGCCGAAAAAGATCTTCTGATGTCAGAATAATAAAAAGACAATGTCTCCAAGATAGAAGAATGTCATCAGCGGCCATCAGAAGTCAATTGAATGATGCTGGCATTTATATCAGTTCAAGAACAATCAGGAGAAGTTTATTAGATGTTGGACTAAGAGGTAGAATTCAATGAAAACATCCTTATGACAATTTACACTGTCGTATAAAAAGATTACAGAAGGCAAAGTAATCACATTCATTGGACAGATGATCAGTGGTCACAAGTTATACGGAGTGACGAAACAAAGATATTGTTATTCGGTAGTGATGGCGAAAATATGTAAGACATAGAATAGGCGAAGAGCTACATCCTGAGTTAGTGTTATGATTTGGTCATGCGTATCAGTAGACGGTGTTGGTAGACTTCATGTTATCGATGTAACATTAAAGGAAACAAAATACATTAACGCTATTCTAGAGCAAAAACTGACACCTTCCATCAGGGATCTCTTTCCCAACAACACGGCATTTATTTTTCAGCAGGATTCAACTCCTTGCCATACAGCAAAAATATCGAAAATGTGATTTAATACAAAGAGCGTTGAATTATTATCAAGACCAGGAAACAATCCTGACCTCAAAATTATCGAAAACTTATGGAATCCTTTGAGAACTATTATACATATGAAGTGTTCATCAAATAAAAGAGAGTTAATTAAGGCTGTAATTGTTTCTTTCCATCATGCAATAACGAAGGAAGAGCTTAAACCCCTCTTCATCTCAATAAAACATCAGTGTAAAGCTGTAATAAAAATTTAAGGCTAGTCTACTAAGTACTGATAACTCACTGCAGTCATCAGCATCTAATGTATATCGAAAATTATTGCCACTCAACTATTTTTGTAAATATTTGAATTTTGCTTTTGTATTGAAATAAACATTAAATTTTCTTTAAAATGACATGTAATCGTTAGCAATTTATGAAACGTTACAATTTATATAAGCATACAAAGTTAGAAAACATAAAAAAAAAATTCAAGAGTGTCCACAATTTTGACCACCAATGTACATACTTATATATAGATATATAGACAATTAGTAATAAAAACCATGTTTATAGGAAAAAAATCAAAATTAAACCAAATAAAATAAGAATCAGGCTTAAAGACTTTCACAAGGGTCACCCTCAGACAGGGACTCAAAATGAGGGATTTTTTTTCTATATATATATATATATATATATTCGTAAAACCAAGTGCCGAGTTTGTTTCTGTTTATCCATTTGCCTTACGAAAAGGTCAAAACTGCAATTTCATTAATATTTTCTTACACTTTATGGAATAAAATCGATTATAGGAAAAACCATGAACCATCTAATGCTATAAATCAATGATGTATTAAATTGGTTCGAAAGTCATTAAAGTATTAGTTCTTAAATTTATCTCACATTATTTAAAATAAAGCAATTTTTTTCAGGTTTCTAGTGCACTAAATGTTTCAAAAATAAATAAAAATACTGAATGATACCATAATATCCATTGCTGTAATAATGATAAAAAGAAATGAAACGTCAAATCGATAAATTTTGTCTCAATCAGTTATTTCATTTTCATCATTTCCTGTGTAAATTCCTTTTACTAATTCTACAGGCTCTTCAAAGTTTAGAGAAAAAAATGAAAAATTCACATTTTAATTGGTAATGCTAGTTTCAAAGCAATTTTTTAGCATCATACATATTTAAACTTTGTGGATAAAAATAAAACTAATATAACTTACTTTAATAATACTTTTCGCCTTAATATTTCAGAAAACAACCTTTTGAAACATTTTTAATGATGAATAGAACCCCCAAAGCAGAACTTTTGCAACCACATGACAAGTACAATTTTTCTTAAGTACAAAATCGGAAATTTTAAACCTCTCCATAAACCTTTAGTGCTCAAGGATGATATCACTTCCAGGAAATGATTCAGAGTTTTGATAAAAATAGCAGGGGTGTCAACGAACTTGTTATACCTTCAATGTTTCAGGCCATGATTTATGATATTCTAAGCGAATTTTTTTTCAAGGTTTTACTAAGCAATCTTTTAAATGTAGTAATCGTTTAACCTTTCAACATTAAAAGTTAATGGTAGTTTATACTTAACATTCTTTTCAAAAGAATAAAGCCGATATAAATAATTATATCCTATTCTAAATTTAAAAAAGAAAGAAACTAAAGGTTAATTTTTAAATGAAATAATAAGAACTGAATAAAATGGTCATTTAATGCTGCTTGAAAATAGCATTGCAACTGGCAGTAAAAAAATCATGTTACTGGATTTATAGTAGCTTTGGTAATTCATATTTTTTGGAAAAAAAAATATGTTAATTTTATTGAAAAATGATCCACTTAAGACATTTCTTTTACTCATGAGGTTTTTTTTAAATTTGAAATTCTTGTCTATTTTTTAAATTCAATTTTTGTATTCATTTCGTATTTCTTGATTATAGATTTTATTTAAAAAGTTATTTTGATGGTGGCCAGTAACGCTTTAAATTTAATTTGCTTTTGTTATTTATTTGTTTCCGATAATATAATTTTTGCGCAGGCCGGTATACCCTAGTTCGTAGGGCGTTGAATTCGCATCCCTTAGGTTGCGAGTTCGAATCCCGCCGGGCAAATATCTTCCGTACGTGTGTGGTGACTGGTGTTAATAAACATGTCGTGTGTGGTATAAATATGTAGTGGTCGCAAAGTCATCCATTTCGAGAGTAGTACCAGTGGGGGTTCAGAGACGATCGTTCTCTGATTCAAGTCTAAATTACGATCTGTGAATGAAATGTATGAGTAAAGTAAGCTCCGTAAAAAGGGTTGCGACGTGTGCGTAGCTAAGTTGTACTCTTAGCTCTAGTTAGCGCTGCTGAAAAAACAATAGATGCTCATCCGGCTTAAATCGCTAACTGAAAGCTGTAAACGGGCTTATAAAGTGCCATAAGTAACAACATCATCACTTTGTGTGAATGACGATTTAATTTTGAATTTTAAGTAAAGCTTATCAAAACTGTTACGCTAATTATAAATAGCAACAAATTTCTTATAAATCGAAACAGAAAGTAAAACCCTGAGCACTATACAGAAAAAATTTAAATGTTAGATAAGCTGACTTTTTGAAAGAATCGGAAGTGACACTTTTTTTCTTTAACGAAAACGCAAGCTAATTTTTCTTTTATTCTATGTACTGAGCTTAACATTCATGAGTATTGTTAAAAATTTGTAATGTTACTTCCTACCACAGTTAGTTCCAGGGTAAAGAAGACAGTTTTACAGAGAGGTCTGAGGCATGTTGAGTGAATGCTGGTTCGATGATACTTAGCCTAGGAGATCAGAGATCACTTATTGACAAATTTAGGTATTTGGAAGCAAAATAGATTATCATTGTTGAATTTGTTATTAATTCATTATGATCGAGAATACTACATTGAGGGAGTAATTTGAAGAATAAGGTTAAGCAATTTCCGGATTTGTGTTTGGTTCTGTCTTCTCTCAGGGGATAAGTAAAATGAGGGGTCGAGTTCTCCTCCACTCCGATGGTGGTATAGGAGTTATGTATCGATGCGATGATAGCTATTTTAGAATTCAGCTATAGCTCCTGACACATTACTAATGTCGATCGTCAATAAATTGCCTCAAATGCTATGGTAGGGCGGGGGTGGTTTGTTTTTGCGGTTATGATCGCAGATGCATGAGGATGTAAGTGTTTAACTCATTAAGAAGGTAAAAGTAAGTAATGTTTTCCTTCATTATAATAGGTATCTGTAAAATTTTCCTAAAACAGTAATTTACTTTTACTTTAAAAACAGTTTTTAAATATATTCACCCATTTATTTTATTTTATTTTTTGCTACTGCACTTCACTGGCATTTTTGAATTCCCATTGGAATCATTATTTTGCAATGCAATTATTTATCAAGCAACTTTCCGATTTACCAAATATAAAAAAGTTAAAAAGAAAAGGAGAAGAATGTTACAATCAAGTTGCATTATGTATAATTTTTTTTCTAAGCCATAATTCGAAACAGACAAAACTCTTTCTTTCTCTGATTGAGGTCACGTTTTTAAAAAAAAGCAAGATAGAAGATATTATCTTTAAAAACGTACAAAAAGTTTATCTCATTTTTAACGAGATGGCTTCTATGTTATTGAGGAATAAATTTTCTTTGTGTGCGCCAGCGTGTGGCAGCTCTTCATCGCAACCCAGCTTTTTGCATTCGTATTCGCTCAGTAACGAGCTTGACATCCCGTGAAGCTCCTGATAAGACTAATTAGTGAGTTCGTGACGGAAAAATAGCAGAAAAAAATAATAAGGTATCATACTATTGCAAAGGTTGAATTCATGGTATGTTCTTTGTCATGAGTTTGAAAGATGACTTTTGTATTTGCTTTCGTGAATTATTTTAATCACGTATAAAGTTAAATAGCTCACATATCATTATGGTTTGCTGGAACAGGAATTTTTTTTGGTTTGCCGGTGTTGTATCCCTTTTGATGTCCTGCGATTTGGGTGTATTATTTCTTGGGCTGTTCTAGTGAATTTAAAAATAAGCATGGATTAATAATCATTTGAATTAATAATCACTTAATTTATTGCATAATATGATCAAAAATGAATTCTTATGTTTAGAATAATTTGACTCAGCTATACAGATGTAAACATCCTTTGCATTTTCAAGTATAAGCCGTTTCAATTATATATTTCATTTGAAATTTTGAATAATTTTCATGATTTTTTTTTTGATATGATTATTTTATCTTACCAGTTTTCGTTGTAAATAATTCATACGCAGAAGGAATTTGAATGTATATTGTAGAAATATTTAATGAAATATAATTAAAAAACATATTAAAAGATTTGTATGGGGAACGTCATTA
The DNA here is from genome assembly GCA_026543865.1 of Argiope aurantia. NCBI lineage: Eukaryota > Metazoa > Arthropoda > Arachnida > Araneae > Araneidae > Argiope > Argiope aurantia. The sequence goes on from JAPMOR010086943.1 coordinate 147,596, forward strand.
TACACACACGTACACACACACACACACACACACACACACACACACACACACACACACACACACACACACACACACACACACACACACATATATATATATATATATTATAGAGAGTTATGAAAGATTGAATATTACTATCTTATTAAAATAGCGAATTTAAACCATTCCATTAACTGTCTCAAAGAAGGCACTCCAATCAGCATATGGACTATATTCCCCAAGACTGATTTGTCGAGATTTATGAATTTGTTAACTGTCTTAAAGTAGTGATATTCTAAACTTCATAACTTGGTCGTATTTGGTTGCGGACAGCAGAAACGTTTCTTTGATTTAAATGTTAGTAGTATATATAATATTTCAAGGAATAAATTTGCTCCTCATAAAATTTTCAGTGTCGCATTTATGGAAAGAAGCAAAATATTATATTATTATTTACATCATTTAAATCCTCTTGAATGTAAAATTAAAACCTGAACTTTTTAATGAATCAGAGAAATCCAGTTATAATATTGAAATTATTAAAGATTAGAAAATGTTAAAAAGGTTGAAAAGGAAATATACAAAAAAGAAAGAAAGGAAGAAAGCATCAGAACCTTATATTTGTAGTAAAGCAACTGAATTAATTACAAACTAAAATTTTGTCAGAAAAAAATTTATTTATCTAAAATATTTCATTAAAAAAATTCCGATTCAAAAAAGAATGCTGGAAAAAGAAGACAACAATTTTTAAATTACAAAGGAAATGAAAGTACTGTTTTTAATAAATAAATTGCCAGTAAATTATTTTAATGGACATGATAGTCATTATTATAATTACAAATTTTAATAATAATTATTATTTTTATAAATACAAATTTTACTACTAATAAAAATTATTATAATTACAAATTTTAATTATTTAAAAAATAATATTTTTATGCAAAGAAAAAAAAACCCTAATGAATTGAATTATTGAAGAATTTAATTTAAAAACATTTGAATTTGTCCAGGTCCATAATATAAAAAAACAAAAGTAAAAATTAACATCTTGAGTTTCTTATAAAATAATTGTAGGCACTTTGTATTTCATTTAAGTATTTTGGAAGCTTTAAAACTCTAAAACGGTGAAGAAAATCAAAACTTCTACAGTTATTTTTAAATTTTCAGAACATCAGAAAATATCATTCATTGTTATTTTACTTTCAAACAAAAAAATTAAAATCTACTATTGCGTAACACTTATCGTATTATATTTTGATAAATTAGTCCTTCGAGAAATTCCAAAAACCGAACACAAATAGTCACGTAGTGTTTTACAAGATCCTGAGAGGAATTATTTATATACTAAATAAATCTAGAATTTTTTTTCATTCGTGAAACCCTAAATAGGGCAAGATGATCTCAATATTTCAGAATTTCCACTGCAATAAGAGTCTGTGAAGCTGTTTTTCTCTTAACAAATTTATATATATATATATATATTTTGACACAAATAAAAAATTAATAAGATTTTTTTCCTATTCTTGTCCATTACATGAAAAATAAATTGAACAGAAAATAATATATGCCATTTCTATTTCTTCTTATTTCATTTACATTTTTTTCGCTTTCTATTTTGAATATTAAATAACATAAAATAACAGATAATATTTTGCTTCTCTTATATTTTTACAATTTCGCCTCTCAAAATAATGTTTATTTGTAAGTACTAAGAAGATAATAGTAAAAATATCCTTATTAAAAATAATACACTCGAATCCAAATGAATCAAAGAAAGAAATTTTTTGCAAAAAAAGTGTCATTTATTATTATAACAAAATAAAAAGTTAATATATCCATTTAAAATCTTAGTTTTTATATATTATTTAAAGGAAATAATTATTTTCATTATTTGTAGCAAAAAAGAAAAGCAGACGTTTGTTTGGAAGATGAATGTAAATCTGGTAAGCAAAACTTATGTAAGTCTTGGAACAAGGTATCTTTAAAAGAATATTGATATTTTTTTTCAAATAATTTAAGTACTGAAAGTTCAAAGATGATGTTATCTTTCAGAGAAGGCCAAGAATAACAAAAATAACTAACTGCAAACAAACCGATAACATTAGAATTTTGCTTTTTGACTGAAAGTGAATGTCAGGGGAAGCCATGATTTACAATTCTTAAAACAATCTTTAGCTCTTTTACCTTTGACAAAGGAAAAAAGATTTACTCGTAAATCATCTTCAATACAAATTTCTTCCTCGCTAAAAAAGAAATTAATGGCTGCTTTAAGTTGACAGCCTATTTGCATTACTAATTTGGTTATAATTACTTATTCACAATTAAAATAATCAGATCCTATTTATTTTAACATTAAACAATGAACAATTGGTAGATTGATATCTTAATATGTATTTAAATTAATTATATTTACAATGTTAAAAGTGTAGCTGGGCCTATTTTTTTATCTTCAAATATCTATATGTACATACGAGATGTACTCAGATGAGTTTAATTTATTCTGCTGAAATATTTTAACAGATTTAAATATTTAACAGAAATTTTCGTTATTTTCTTTTTCTTTTGGTATAATAACATAAGAAAATAAAGGAACACTTCACAATATATGTGTGCATTGAATATAGTTATATTACCTGGTAAAAAAATAAATTTTTGATCATTCCACTTTATGATTAAGAATTTTATATTATTTAAATATCAATGCTAGAATTAACAGATGCAAGAAAATAGAAATATATTTGATACTGCTCATTATGCATTTTTCCTTTGACTGACTATTGTTTCCGCCAATTGCAAGTATTCCAATTGATTCTATGCTTGCCAATATAAGCATTAAATTTAATTTGGCGTCAAAATCATGTACGATTTGTTTATTTCCATTCATCCAATTATTGTTTTAGTTTCCAGCTATTAAATTTTTGTTCACGTGCTTTTAATCATTTTGAAATTAGCAATATTATTTATTTCGTAGAAGTTTCATTATTTAGTTTTTTCGATGTGGCAATATATATATTTGAAAATCAGGCATTCAGACTTTCTCTGGCTGTCTATTTTCCTGCTATAAAACATAATCTTCTAAAATGATATTATAATACTAATTGAATATGCTTGATGTCTTATACTTCATTCTTAAAATATTTAGACAGCATGAAAATCAGAGAAAAAAATTTTTACCGAGAAAAATATTGTAATTTGAGAGACGTGATGACTTGAGAAGATATTATAATCTATGTCCTTGAAACCTGTCCAAGTATGCTGATTGTATTATTTCCGGGTAACCACACAGAAAATGAAAAAAATGGCAAACTAAGTTTCTCTGATTTCTTGACGCCTTTTTTAGGATCAAATTTTTTGGCAATAATTTTGGAAGAAATGAATGTATTTCCGTTTTCAGTAAATTCGTTTCTACGGCATGACATTCGACAACTTCTTCAAAATTTATATTATCAATTTAAAATGCAAAAAGTGTTGAATTAATATGAAGATCAGGTTTTGCATTTTATTCTTTCATATTTTATGAAATTCTGATTTTGTTGCACTAAAGCGAATTCTACAAGCATATTCTCTTAGAAATCAATCTTTATTTTTACATGTATATTCGTTGAAAAAAGATAGAATTCTACTTAAACTATGGAATTTTTGGTTTATATTACTTTTTGAAAGCATTTTAAAGAAAACATGTCTTTACAGCGTATAAATATTTTTCTGTGTTCGACAAAAAGAAAACAGATGTATAAAAAATGCATTTTGAAAAGAATTAGTGCTTATTAGTCGACATTTGAAATGTTTGCTTTGTGACATCTTTGGTTGCCACATGTTCATCGTTTTTTAACAAATCCTTTTACAATGTAATATTGCTTTATTTCTCTTTACGTCGAAGTCAGGAAAAGATTTTTACATTTGCGAATGGTATTTCACATTGTAAAAGAAATAGGATTGTTTTTATAAAGTTATTGTTTGGAGAATAAATATTAGTATAACGTTTCACACAGTCACAGCTTTGTCTTTCATAGTTTGATAAATACGTAACGTAAAATAAAATATCAATAATTTGGAAATCATCAAACATAACATAATATTATATAAAGCAATTAAATAAATGGATTATTTACACAGAACCAGTAAAAAACGTATACATATAAATAAATGGAATAAAAATTTATATTGAACCAATTATGCAGTTTCAAGAAAACACGTATATCAATTTCAATGCTATAAATAATATAAAATTGTATGGTTAATTTTCAATGAACTGCGATGTTTATAAAGTGTATCATTTATATTATACAAACTGATGCATAATTACAATCCTTCAGTCAATATGAGTATGCAAATATATTGTTTTTTTTTAAAAAATCTCATTTAAAAACGGATACGTAATGCGCCACTGTTTCTCTATTTAAATACCTTTCTAAACATATTTCTCCGTTTTCAGGTTTAGGGAATAATGGTTGATAATAATTATAATTCCATAATTGTTTTTTAATATTTTGTGTAAAATTGCTTTGTAAAATGAAAAAAAAAAAAAAAAAACACGTTTCACAAAAAGCGAAATGCAACATCGATGATAACTAATATCCCCCTCAGGATTAAATTCGTGACTGCAGTTTTAATTAACATTCAAAACTACTTTTCAATGGTTAAACATTTGTTATTTGATTTTTTTCCATTACATCTTTCAAAATGAATTCTACAACTGGAATTATTCTACAGAAAAATGGTATGTTTTTGAATTGAATACAAATAAGTTCTACAGCATTACATGCATCATTCTATTTATTAAATTCTAATCTATGAAGCCTGTAAAAATCTGTATTTTTTTGCAATTACGTGATTTATTTTCCTTTTGTAAGATAATTAAGGTTTTTAAAGGAAACTTTTATAGCTTTTACTTCTTTTTACATATTCTTTATTTGAAATGCAATATGCATGGGACCAGAATATGTGAATAATTAAACGCGTAAGGAAAGCATGTAAATAATTATTGCAGCTATTGCATTTTAATAATTATGTTTGCAAATAAGAAGAAAAATATTTTATTTTCTTGGATTTTTTCACTCACTTATAAGTAATAATTTTGTAAGATGAGAGACAATGATTTTTTTTTCTTCAACATACTGTAATTTGCTTCACTTCTACAGTTGAATTAGCATAAAAAATAAGAAAACAATGTGCTTGTAAAAAGAATAGAAAAATAACTATATATTTATATGCTAATGAAATAAGTAAAAAAATGGGTGTTTTTATATTTTATATGGGTGTTTTAATTATTCAATTTAAATGAATTAAGTGTTTTTTTTTTGTAAAAGCACCAATATATTTGAATTAAAATCAAAAACTGAGTAATATTTTGAATCATCTATATAATCCTAGAATTTTTTTTCGATTATTAAAATCATTAAACACATTTAAAAAAAATTGGTAGTCATAATCACATTTCTAAAAATGCACTCAAAAGGTAAAACTACTTATTTTAGCTATTGATTTTTTTAATTCTTAAATTTATGAATATTATTATTATTATCTCAAATTCTAAAAATGCACATTACAATAAAAAATATAAATTTTACTAAACCAAGTAATGTTCTATAAAATTAAATTTTGTAAATTTTGAAAACACTGCAATTTAAAATTCAAATGAGTAGAAAAATATAGAAAAGTAGATAATGAATGAAAAAAAAACTATTATAAAAAATTAATGCTTACAAATACGAAACAAAACCAATTCAAAAGAAATATTTTAATAACTTCGTCCTTCTGAATTATTAGATGGGCCGTCCTCGAATGGAGTAGATGGGAAAGTTTTGAATATATGTTTTTCTATAACTTCCTCACTATTTAACGTAGCAAGATCATTCAAATAAAAGTTTAAAGATTATTGCCATTGCTTAGTATTCAGTAGTTAAAGGTTGATTTTTCACATCAAAATTCCATCGATTTGAACCTAAGCATGTTGGTTCTTTAATTATATATTATCAGTATCTTTATTAACAGTATATTAGTTATCTTTATCATCATTTCTTATCTTTATTATTATCTTTAATCACTTGCATTATTTTCGGCCCTTTAATTCTCATAATTACATTTCTTATAAAATAAAGTGCAAAATAACTAAATGGGTGAAGTTTTAATCATTTATATATCTGCAAGAAAAGGGGTCTTTCATCGTGTAACAACTTGCAGTGAGAACTTTATTTTTTCTACTGTTATGAAAATGCGTTTTAGAAAAAGAAGTAACATTTAGATGATTTGCAGAATATTAAAATTGTTTACAATTTCACCTGAGTGTGATGGTACAAAAGAAAGGCTTATTGGCTTATTAAACAAAATTATGAAACTGTAATTTAAATGACACGTAGAAATAGTGGCTTTGTTGCGACTTTTAAAAGCAAAAAAACGTCTTGTTTCATGTCTTTGAAGTGCAAGAGCTATTCCAAGAAATGTATTTTCACACGAATATCAAAAAAAAAAAAAAAAAAAAAAAATTAAATCAATCTTTAGCATGCAATGTATACTTTCTTTATTTTAGACAGTAAAAAAAGACAAAAACATTTCGTGTATTTTCGCAAATTATGAGAATTATTTTCTGAAACATTTCTCATTCAAATTAAAAAGACTGTGGAAGAAACCGCTGTAAATTGTTGTTGAACTGCTCAAAATTGTTTATTCTCAGACGAAACCATTTAAAATGGCTTTCATTATTGTGACGGAAAATGTCTTACAGTAAATACACAAAAATCTTCCGATTTTCAATTATTTACTAGAATTGCTATAAAAGTCGTTCTATGTTTCGTTCATTTTTAGTAGTATAATCTAGAAATGTTTGTTGTACTCGAATGGCATAAAAAAATGCGTTTACGCATAATCTGAATAATTTTATAAATTCTAAAATTCAAATGTTTTGAAAAAAAAAATTTTTCTTTTGGTATTTAAGAAAGCGAAAATATGTTTTCTTTCTTTGCATGAAGATCCAATTTTTATTTCAAGAAATATATTCTCACTTTTTCACTCAGGTCGCAGCAAAAAGAAAAAAAATCATTTCAACTTTTGGTTTTTTTTCTGTATGTTAATTTAACTTCTTAAACTATAACAAAACCTATAAATTCTTCGAGTATTTTCAAAATTCACGAGTTTTTGCTCCTTAAATATTTTCAACAAAGCAAGAAGTCTGTGGGAGAGGGATACCGGAACAAACAGCTCAAAATTATTTATTTTCTAGCAAAACCATTTAAAAAGTTTGAGGTTGTTCAGTATGTCTAGCAGAATTTCTGTGTATTTTATTTTTTCAAATGAAATTTTTATCAAACACGTTCTTTGACTGATTTATTTTCTTAATTTCCCAAGGCGTATCTGAGCTTTTCAGACAGACAAACTTCGTTTTTGAGTTCCTTTTCTAAGTGGAATCTGATCAGTTATCCTTTAATAAATAATTATACTAGAAATTTCTTTTAATTACTTGGGGGGGGGGGGAGTGTATTTCTTAACAATAAATAACTATTTTATTTTAGAATTTTTCAAAATATTTTGGACAAATCCTTCACACTGATATTTCTGAACAGATTTTCTAAATTTTATATTCTTTCTTACCAAACTATATGGTATCATTGTCAACAAATGGACATGGCATGCAATTAATAATGCATGCCTAAATATATTTATAAAAGGCGTAGTAATTCAAGGTTGAGTTAATACCACTTTAGAACAATTGCCCAAAGATGATACTTTAAACAAGAATATATGGGCTTATATTACCTTCCACTATTGGATGTAAGACCTCTGGAGAAGGATGTGCCAGCTAGGATGTCATTTCCAACATCTAATTGTAGTTTAGAAGTAAGATATCTGTGTCGAAATAACTCTATGCTACTTTTAAACGGGATGGTAACATAATTCAGACAATTTTTATGGCTTAAAACTAAGAATGGTTTTATGTACCAGAAGATAGTTTCAAGCATTTGCTGTATTTTATTTTTTTGTAACACGTTATATAAATATTGTCGATTTGAAGTGTAATCAGTTACTGAGAATTGAAGCGAACATTTTAAATAAACCGTATTTTGCTGAAATTTACATATTCTAGCATAGTCTTTCCTAATGTATGAAAAATGAAATTTACTAAATGAAACTAATATAATTTTCCAATATTTGAAGAATATATTTTCATGGCGAAAAATATTTAAATTTCAAAAATAAATGATTAATATCTTCATTTTAATGAGAATGACTCATGTGTTATTAACGATAAAAATTATTTCTTATCTGACATTATACTCTAGTTCCTAATCATATTTTCTTTTTGGATATATATTCGGATTTAATAATGAGTTTGACATGTGCAATTCATATGATAAGACTCATTAGTAGGGTCACTGTAAGAAATAAGATGAAAGGAGAAAAAAAGATATTTCTAAGATGTCATTTTTCTTCTTATTTTTATTCATTATCCGGTCTTTTTTCAGAATTTGAAAGATGGCTTTCATTTTTATCTTTGAGTATCTTTTTCTCAGAAGTGAAAATGAGTTATCGATGTATATCGACGCAAATAAATGGCTTTAGTTTTGATTCAATTGTAACTCTTTTTTATAAATGATTTCTGCTACTTTCTGTTGGTTGGTTGGTTGTTTAGGTTTTCTGGCGCAAAAGCCATATCTGGCCATGCTGCGCCAATCAAATGGTAAGAAGCATTTCAAAGATATTTAAAGAGGTTATTCTACTTTCTGTTGGAAATAATAGGAAGATAAAGAAGTTTTAAAATGCACATTCTGCATTTTATTTAGATGTTATTATAGATAAAGGTATATTTTAAAATTGATTAACAGATTTCGCATACTTTTAATATATCTTGTAAATTCAAAGCAGAGTATATCAATAATTGCAATTTTCTGGAAAGATAATACATTTATATGCAAAAATACTGATTAAAAAAAGAAATAAAAGGAGTTTTAAATTGCAAAATTTATTTTGAATCATCATAAGTAGGCGTTTGACAAATTTTTAATAGCTACATTCTAAACATTGTCTTTCATGATTACTTATACGTTGAAAAAAATGCATATATTTTATCATATAATCATCAGATATTCTATATACGTTAAGGTCAATTTAAATAAGTTATTATTAATACTAACTGTCATTATTAATAATAATCGGTATTATTAACAATTAATTGCAATTATTAATATTAATCGGTTTGGTTATTATTAATAATGAGCAGTTAGTATTAATAATAACAGATTATTGACTTGACCGTAACATATAGATAAAATATTAAGAGACAAAAAGTTGAAACGTATGCTATCATTAACGATATGCTATAATTAACATATAAAATTATAGTCATGTTTAAATCTCTTCCAGAAAAGAATAATCCAAAAAAAAAACCTAATATATTTTTTGAATTTTAAGGCCTTTTTTTTGTTTGCTTATGAAATAAATGTTTGTATAAGTTACAAAAATGTATAAAATATACTCATTTTAACGAGATTGGGTTTTATGTGACCATATATTTCATTTCTTTTTCCTTTGAAAGTATACATTTTTTTTTCATTTCATTTCATCTTTTTTTTGGCTGCTTTTGGGCTCGATAACAAGTTTTACATGTGTTATCCACTTTAAAATGTTTATTCATGATTTCGCGTCAAGGAAATAATGGAAAAAAAATCATTTATAAGATTGTATTTTCTAATAAATAATTTGTTTAGCTTGTAAAAACAGGTATAAAAATTTGAAAAACCACTGCCATATTTTTTTTCTCTGAATATTTTTTCAGGAATAAAAAGATGACATGCATTGTTATGTTCTAAAGAAAGCTTATCATTTTTATGGAATTTTTACCTATGTGTCAAGGTAATTATTTTGCACAATGCTTTCTTTATTATTGCACGACGGAAAAATGAAAATAGACAATTAGAAAAAGATGGTGTATGATTGTGGATTTGGTATTCTATTCGAGTTATAGTGAAGACAAATTTGATATTAAGGAACACATTTTTACATCATAATAAATTTTATCTGTACATTTTGTATTATTATTCATTTTATGTATTTTTTTATTCAATTGTATAAAAATAATAGTTTGCACATTTTTGGTAAGAATAAAAATGTTATGTATTAGAATTTTAAATCCAATTGAAATATAAAAGTCATTTTAAATTGCGAAGTTCATTTAACACCATTAAATGTTTCAACTCTCTGAGCAATATTTATTTCCCTATTTGAATACTCCATAAAAAACTTTATGAAAAAAAGTGTTTTGTATCAAACTAGTTGAAATCCGAAAAATATTAATATAGATAAATTATCAAGAACCAAAATATTTGACGGATATTCCAATCTTTAGTCTGAAATACCCTAGCATGAAAATATTTCATGCTTAATTCATCTGGTGTGGTCATCCTGGTTTAGTTTTATTCATCTCTGTATGTGTACTCAGTCATATTGCATCCCGAAATATACATAAATGATTCCAACCTAAAAGCATTACCATCTTAATAAAAGTCAAACAAATTAGAAATTCTGCTTTGGTGTTAATGACCAAAGAATGAAATTGCTTTCTATTGTTTTCGTATATGAAGTCTTTGTATAAAGAGAAAGTATTGTAATCATCAAACAAATATTCATATTCGAAATTTAGACGAATCTCTCCCTTTCAGATCATCACTAGCCCCCCCAAAAAAAGCAGTGAATGCCTATCATAAATCATATATGCCTATCATAAACCACATACACCTATCATAAATCATATATGCCTATCATAAATCATATGTATCTATCATAAATCATATAACTCGTATCCAATATTTGTAAACTACAGGCTCCGTCGAGGCTGTGTGTGACATAATTGCCGCACCGCTCATCATCCGGGTATGCTTCTAAAATAGCTATTCTCTCTCCTTCTCATCGGAATGCTCTCGCGCGCACTGCCTCGATGAAGCTCGTAGTAAAAATCAAATGTTTAATATCTTCAGTTAAAATGTGAAGAAAATTATTTTTCTAAAATGTCCCAATAATTGGAGTCACAACAAATACACGCAACCTTAATTACAACAAATATATCTTTGGACTGCATCTGTTAATCACTCTGAATATAATAACAATAATATAATAACTGAAAAATATATTGAAATAGACAAGAGAAATTTGCCTACACTCTGAATTTGTAGATTTCTATGAAAATTTGAATGAAATGTATTTACTGGAAGGCTGTCCGGCTATCCCAGTACAACTGAACACGATAACTGCAAATTGTAAAGAGCTATCTATATAGAATCTTGTACACAAGATTAACATCTAAATGGTAGATCCGTCTCAAATTTGGACCATTGTTGGTCTGTTTCTTTGTTGCATTGAAGCGCATTAATAGATAAAAGAAATATAGCTCACAATTTTAGAATCTAAAGTGTACATTTTCCTTAAATTTCGAAGAAATTCTGACTGCCTTTGGGTGTTCTTTTGTATGCACATAAATGCAATAACAAAAAAAAAAAAAAATGTTTAATTAAATGCATTTTGCTGCATGTAATTTTGAATTTAACTGTGTTAATCAGCCAAATTTTGATTCCAATGACCAAGATGACTTCCGAAATGCATATTTAATTTTCTGTATAACCATGTGCCAGTGAGAAGAAGTCAAAAATTGCATCCTAGTTCAGTAAAAATGATAAATTTATACCAAAGCCCGGTATTTCATAACTATTGCTCGTCAATGACATACAGTTAATACATGAGTATCGATTTTCCTACGAAACACATATTTTTCTTGTGTTTTCAACTCTGAAAATAAAAATCTGAGTACTCGTGTCATTCATGATCTTACCGAAAATTTAAAATTTTATTTCAGTGAAGGAACTAATGTTCTTATTAGAAAGTGTGTGAAAAAAATCTGGGGAGATACTTCCTTCTATTTAACATCGCTCAAAACGTTTCACATGTAAAAAGGTAAAGAAAGAATTCAATTATTGCATTATTTAAACTTTTATTGCAACAATTAAAACTGTTCAGATTAGTTTTAAAATTAATTGCAAAACAATCAATGAAATAAAACAGCATATGACCATACATAAACTGTTGAAAAACAAAATTTCCAAATTTAAATCTAGGTAAAATTGTATATTCCGTAATTATTGATGAAAAAAGTAAACATTTTTATTAATTTTAATTAATTATATTTCTAACTAAAATTTTAAACACTTTTATAATGAGCCTAACTGCTTGTTGCATTTTTCAATTTTAGATCGAGCTGTCTTTCTGTTGGATATTGCATTCTGTATGTGTTTGTACAATTTTGTAGCATAGATTTTATAGAAAGTGTATGGTTCTAGAAACATTATCATATTAAAGAAACATTTTCAGTGGAATTGTAATTAAATTACAGTATATGTTAGTTCAATACGACAAAGGTCCTTTAAAATTACAGAATTGCCATGTTGAAATTGTTGACTTCGACAAATGTGTAAAATGTATTGGCTTCAAAGTTTTGGATATATATGAATTTTCCGTCTAAATCCTGATGAATAATTATATTCTTGAAAGATTCTAGAAAGAAAAGGAATAAAAGAAAAATCAATATTATCAAAAAAATTGTTATAAATCAGTATATAACAATTTAACGAATTTAACTATATATAACAATTTAACCCTATCTAACATTTTAACCATTTTTCATATTCATCACGAATCTTGCGAGAATTTTTAAAAAAATAAAGCAAACAGTCATATTAAAATTATTATTATTTGATTGATTGATTTGTGAGGTTTTTTTGGCGCAAGAGCCACATTTGGCTAAGCTGCGCCATGCAAATGGTAAAATATAAAATCAGAGGTAAAATACAATTTCAGATAATAAACATAATATAAACTCAGAACTTAAAATTTATAAAATGTGACAATGCATCAAAAAATTTCAGAGTTTTAAAAAACAAAACAAAAAACATCAATTAAAATCCGAAAGATATGGTATCAAATCATTGTTGATCACGGTGGGCTCGATGATTGAGATAAAATAGGTATTAATTACACTAAATATAAGTATAAAATTTAATAGCTTTTAAAAATTTAAAGATATTTGGGTGGTATTTTTCATCCACCAAGTCCTTAAGAGTCAATGAAGTTGAATGAAAAAAACGAATACGATGAGAGTTAAAATCAGGGCACTCAATTAAAAGATGTTTCACAGTAAAATCCACATGACATTTGGGGCACTTCGGTGCAGCTTCACCAAACAGAAGATGTCTGTGCGTGAAGCGAGTATGTCCTATACGGAGGCGAGTCATTTTGACGTCAGCCTCACGTATAGAAAGGGCAGACCACAATCCAATAATAGGCTTGATGGAATGCAATTTATTTTCAGTACGCTGATTCCACGCTGATTGCCAAGTAGAAAAAATGTATTTTGTTAAGGACTTCTTAACATCGCAATATGGAAGCCTCAGAGACAAAAGGTCTGCTGCTGATTTTGCCGCTGAATCTGCCATTTCATTTCCAAAGAGACCAACATGACTCGGCACCCAACAAAAAATTATCTGAAATCCATCATTTTGTAGGGCACGCAAAGTTAATAAAATTTTAATTGCTATAGGATGCATCCGATTGTGATAGTGTGAAAGTGTTTCCAAAGAACTCATGCTATCGGTGTAAATGGCAAATTGCCGCTGAATGGATAGTGTAATTTTTTGGAGGGCAAACAGAATTGCCACCAATTCGGCAGTAAAAACTGAACAAAAATTGTGAAGGCGGTGGCTCACTGTATCAGAAGGAAGTATAATTCCACAACCAACATGGTTGTCTGATTTCGAGCCATCCGTGAAAATTGGGACAAAAGAAGAATACCGATAGCGATGGTGTAGAAACAGCTGTTGCAAGACAGTCGGTGAAGTTGAAGATTTATCGAATCCGGAGAAGGGATTCAAAAAGGAAAATTGCGGTTTATCCCAAGGTGGGAAGCAAAATAAATCGGGTGATTTAACAGCAATATTATCAAGGTTCGAGTCATGTAGAAGATTTTTGATCCTTTCATTAAATGGAAGGATATGAAATGGACGAGCGTCATACAACCGGCGAAAACCAACTGGCAATGTGATTTGACGCACAGGATGCTCTGGCACAGACAAAACACGGAAGTAATACAAAGCGGACAATTTATTACGCCTTAAATTAAGAGGGAGTTGGTGGCAAATAACATACAAACTCTCAACTGGAGAAGTACGAAATGCACCTGAACAGATTCGTAAAGCAGAGTGGTGCACAGTATCTAGTCTTTGTAAAACGGAAGCGCGGGCAGACCCATACACCATACAGCCATAATCCATGCGTGAAAGAATGACCGCTTGATAAATACGGAGAAGGGAGGTTCTATCGGTTATTATTATTTGAATAGCCTCTGATTGACTGTACATCTCGTGACAACATACATCGTTATCTTTTTTATTGTTGAAAATGTTTGCAAATTTGTAATACCTTGACAAAATAGCTTTTGATAAAATGTCGTTTTAGATATTTTTCAAGATGCTGATAATCTCTTAAGAATAATATAACAAATCTTGAAACAACTATTCATCTTCTCAACAAAACTGGACCATTTGTCAAAAACATAAGACCCCCTAGGCACCCCTTTTTTACCAGTAAATGATACAGATTTTCGATAAGAAAAGCAAACATGTAAACAAACTTCTAAATCATTTTTTTTCTGTTAAAATGAGCCAGAGAAGGAAATCACAATTCACGGTACTTGCAGTCAATTTTGTTTATCTTCCCCTATGAACGAGACAATAAATATTCATTTAATAATAATAATAATTAGGAATGGTTAATATGCTACAGTTCATTTAAATTAATATTTCAGAATACATTTAAATGCATCATTTTTTTAAAGGAAATTGAAGCATTTGAATCTTACGCGTAGAAAGATAAGGCACTTGCTAATAAGGAAATTTAATAAGTCTTAACACTTGAATATTATTTAATGAATGTCTATAAGTGACTGATTTTAAAAGCTTTTTAAATACACCATTGTTTTCTTTTCGTGATTTCCGTTTGGGTCTTTTCAGCATTGATAGAGCTAAAGCATTTTTCAAATTTTAGAGAAGATTAGAGAGGGCATTCTTTATATTAGTAAACGTAATTTAGAAAAAGAAAATAGTTACAGATAGCAATGGAAATTTACCGAATACATAAATGATGTCATATTTATTTAACATTTTGATGGTAAATAAATATAAAAAAATGTCATTTATAATATATCCATGATATCATTCAAAATTCTCAATGTAGGTTAATATCTTCAAGATGCCGTAACAATATGGCTGTACTCCTTTCACTAATACAGATATTCTACATTTAAAAAAAAATCGTAGCAATGGATTTAAAAACTAATTTTTTTTAAATTAATCTTTGTTCTTTTAGTTTTAAATATTATTTATTTTTTCAAATATTTTATATTTGTTTGTTTTTTGTATGTAAAATATACCGGAAATACTTCGGCAACTTATACTTTTCAATAAAATATTTTGTTATTGAATTACCATTTTTTTTCACCTTTTAATCAGGTTGTCTTCTAACATTGAATGGAAGAGAATAACGAGAAAATTTAGCAGAATGAATTTTTTTTGAGTAAAAACTATTTAACTTCTAGAAAACTCTGATCACATTTAACCTTTCATTAAGAAATTATCTGTCTTAAAAGAATGCTTCGAAATTATCCAAGAATATCAGAAGAATCTCAGGTAAGACACTAAACCTGCAATTTTTGTAATTTTGTGCTTTGTTTGAAAAATGATCTTGAAATAAAAACCTTGATTTATGATTGAGCAAACTTTGATTATTTATTTGTTTATTTTTTCAGGTAATTAAACTCTCTCATTTACTGTATAAAATTAATATCCTTGAAAAATATTTAGGGGTGGTATACACCTGATAATTCTATTTAAGCTACTTATTTGGGTATAATTAATCATTCTTTCTAATTAAAGAAATGTTTTTGTAAAAATAGAAAAAAAACTATTTTTCTTCATTTACTAAATGTAGAATTTTTTTTGTGTATTTTTACTTTTTAATCAAACCATCAACTGTATCTTAATTAGTACTATCGAATAGTAAATAATTTTTATGCAAAAATACATGATTAAATCATTTTTTAGTTTGCTTAATATAGTGTAACACGTTGAGTTGAGTTGAGTTTGATATTTATGGCGCAAGAGCCAGGTTTGGCTATACTGCGCCAAGCATATGGTAAAAGTGAGATAAAAAGTTTAAATAATTTTAATCTAGATGTTAAAATTTTTGTTAATAAAAATATCAATTATTATAAAAATATAAATTTTCAGAAAAGTATACTCAAGAATTATAAAATTATATAAGATGTAAAAACCCAATTTCTTTTAAAAATTTAAAAATGTTCTTGTGAGGATGTTCTCCTACCAAGTTATGGATGTTCAAGTGCAATGTTCCGAAATGATGAAACCGGTGACTGTTAAAAACAGGGCATTCGGTTAAAATATGAACGATGGTAAAATCGACTTGACATGATGTGCAAGTTGGACACCGTTCACCTAACAAAAGGTGTTTATGGGTGAAACGGGTGTGCCCAATGCGAAGTCGTGTCAGTTTGACATCAAGTTCTCTCACTGGGACAATTGGCCATAATGTAATGTGTGATTGAATGAAATGCAACTTATTAGATATTTGGAGGTCCCACGATTCTTGCCATAATGAATGAATATGATGAGAAAAATACTTCTTCGCATCCAGATAGGGAAGTGGTCGTTGGAGATATAATGATGC
This sequence comes from Argiope aurantia, assembly GCA_026543865.1. Classification (NCBI taxonomy): domain Eukaryota; kingdom Metazoa; phylum Arthropoda; class Arachnida; order Araneae; family Araneidae; genus Argiope; species Argiope aurantia. Next base: position 164,351 of record JAPMOR010086943.1, read on the forward strand.
TTCCTTAGCTGCAACATCTGCTTTCTCATTTCCATTTATGCCAACGTGGCTAGGGAGCCAGCAAAATATTATGTCAAAGCCTTTAGATTGTAGAGTTCGTAGAAGACATAAACTATCAATAACTATTGGATGCGTCATATTATGATGATGACCGAGAGCTTCAAGAGCGCTCATACTATCGGAATAAATACAAAATTTTTGTTCCTGAAGAGTGGAAATTTTTTCAAGGGCAAACAAAATTGCCATCAATTCGGCTGTTAAAACAGAGTGAGTATTGTCCAATCGTATACTTAAAGTATTTTCAGAAAAGACGATACCACATCCCACATGATGAGCAGTTTTTGATCCATCCGTGAAGACAGCGGTGTAATCTGAAAACTTATATCGGTGATAATTAAAAATTTGTTGGAAAATGGAAGGTGATACTGTAGATTTATCAAAAGTAGAAAAAGGGTTATGAAATGAAATTTGTGGAATATCCCAAGGTGGGAGGGATATAAAATTTATCGGATGGATTTGGACATTACAAAGATCTGAGTTGGAAAGTAACTGTTTCATCCTCTCGTAAAAAGGAGGGATATTAGAGGGACGAGCATTGTATAGTCGGCCAATGCCGACAGGAATATTCTTGTCCCGCATGGGGTGAGTAGTATGACATTGCAGTCTCAAAAAATATTGGACGCACAACTTTTTGCGACGTAGATTTAGCGGCAGTTGGTGACAAACTACATATAAGCTGTGCACAGGCGAAGTTCGAAACGCTCCAGAACAGATCCTGAGAGCAGTATGATGCACAGTATCTAATTGCTTTAGAACACTAGTGCGTGCAGAACCATACACTTCGCACCCATAGTCAATACGGGAGAGTACCACAGATTGATAGATACGAAGAAGAGATGTTCGGTCTGCTCCCCATGATGTAGTTGAAAGAACCTTCAAAATATTCAGTGATTTCTCACACTTCTTCCGCAGATAACGGATATAAGGAAGGAAAGTGAGTTTACGATCAAATATCAATCCTAAAAAGCGAACCTCATCAACAACTGCTATCTTGATTCCCCGGATATTAATTACAGGGTCTAGATGGAGGTTTCGTTTCCTACAGAAATGGATACAACAACTCTTTTCAGGGGAGAGTGTGTGCCCATTTTCATCGCACCAGTCTATGAGCTTGTCAACAGCTTTCTGAAGTTGTCGTTCTATTAAGGCCATACTAGATCCCTGACAAGAGATCTGTAAATCATCAACATACAATGTGCCAGAGACAGATGATGGTATGACTTGGAGAATTTGACTCAAATGAAGGATAAAAAGGGTGACACTCAATACACTTCCTTGAGGAACACCCTCCTTTTGGATAAAAGAATTGGATAACGTTTTGTTAATGCGAACACGAAAATTACGAGTTTGTAAGAAATTTTGAATAAAAAGAGGCAGGTTACCCCTAAACCCCATATCAAATAAAATTTTAAGAATACCATAGCGCCACGTACGGTCATAGGCCTTTTTAATGTCAAAAAATATCGAAACAAGATGGTTTCGGCGGACAAATGCATTGCGTATTTCAGATTCAAGGTGAATAAGATTATCAACTGCAGATCGACCTCGACGGAATCCGCTTTGAAAGGGTGAAATACAACCGTTTTTCTCTATTTCATACATGAGACGTGAATTGACCATACGCTCGAATGTTTTGCATAAGCAACTAGTCAAAGCGATCGGTCTATAGCTCAGATGATCTACAGGATCTTTCCCTGGCTTTAGGATAGGAATCACAATCGCCTCTCTCCACTGATCTGGAAATACTTGCTCACTCCAGATTCTGTTAAAAAGATGAAGGAGATGAAAGAGGGAGGTTTCATCCAGATGGCGGAGCATGCTGTATGTTATTCCATCAACACCTGGGCTAGTATCACGTGTCCGAGAGAGAGCCTTCTTTAGTTCATACATCCGAAACTCGCAGTTGTATAAAAAGCAACCGCGAGTTTCGAATTTTAATTTTGATTGTTCTGCCCGTCTCTTTTTCGTGAGAAAAACTGGATTACAGAAAGCAGAACTGGAGACATCAGCAAATGTTTGACCCATTATATTCGCAATTTCCAATGGAGAAGAGTAAGAAAACGACCCAACGCTTAATAGAGGAAAAACAAACTCCGTATATATGCCATTGGCCGCCCGGACATTCCGCCACACTTGGGCGCTGGATGTAGTAGAAGTAATTGAGGAGACGTATCTTATCCATGAAGCTCTCTGGCTGCGACGTCGGATACGGCGAGAGTTTGCTCTTGCCTTTTTAAATGCAATGAGGTTCTCAGTTGTAGGGTATCTACGAAAGATTCCCCATAATCTCTTTTGTTCCCTATAAGCTTCACGACAAGCGTCGTTCCACCACGGTTTGTGATATTTTCGTGGAAAAGACGAGCGCTTAGGAATTGTAGCATTCGCTGCACCAATGATACAGTCAATAACATTTTGAACCGCATTGGTAATACTAGTGGGAGTAACCATTTCCTCTGTAATCATCGCTTTCTTAGTAAATGTACCCCAGTCTGCCCTCTGGAATATGTAAGTCGGTGGATATTGTTGTGTAGTATTATTCTCATCAGCGTGGGAAATGATCAAAGGGAAGTGATCGCTATTATACAGATCACTTGCTACTATAACGTTCAGCAAAGGAAAAAGTGTTGGAGTGCAAAGAGCTAAATCAACAGAATGAAATGTACCTGTGGGTTCATGGAAATAAGTCTTCTCGTTATTATTGAGCAGACAGAGACAGTTATCAGAAATTAATTGTTCTATCTGTCGCCCACGAGAATTTGTTCCATCAGAACCCCACAAGGTACTGTGTCTATTGAAGTCGCCAAGTAGTATGAAAGGCACTGGAAGTTGATCTATCAGAACATTAAGATCGTTTTGAGAGATGACATCGTTTGGTGGTAGATAAATACAGCAGACTGTAACTAAAGTTTTGACGTGCACCTGTACAGCCACAGCCTGCAAAGAAGTTTGTAGGTTTAGGATAGTACTGGGATAACTGTTGGAGGTCAAAATGCATACCCCGCCAGAAGATAAGCCAGTAACGTTATCCTTTCGGACACAGTTATATCCTCGTATCTTCAAGTGAACATTTGACTTCAAGAATGTTTCTTGAAGCGCTATACAAACAGAGTGTGTGGAATTCACCAGAGCTTTGAGGTCTTCAAGTTTTGTCCTAATTCCACGACAATTCCAGGAGATAAAAGGGGCCATTAAATTGTGGGAGGAGGGCTGTATTCAACGCCAGTGAGCCGAGTTGCTGACTGTTCGCAACCCATCTGGAAATCCTCATCATCCTCTGAAGGATGTATTTTTAACAGATCAGAATTAGATGTATTCCCAAATAAAGAAGGCAAGACCAGCTTTGCCTATCTCAAGAGCAATTGATCTTCGAGATTTCAACTCTTTTAGGGAAGTACCTGTCCTTGAAAATTTCAAAGTCAAGGACTTTTGGGCTTTTGATATGCCTTTCTTTTTCTTAAAGTTAGACTGTTTTGTTTTTATTGGACTTGTAATTAAGTCTGAATCGGAATCGGTTGATAAAATGGTGACAGGCTTTGTTTGCACCTCAGAATTTCTGAGAGACTTTGTTACGGAGGCGTAGCTACGACCTTCTGTTGGAGTCTGAGCTAACACCAGTTTTCTGGCTTCTTTAAATGATACATCATTTTTTACTTTAGTGGTTACAATCTCTTTCTCGAGCTTCCATTTGGGACAGGCTCGTGAGTAAGAGGTATGCTCTCCCTTGCAATTTGTGCATTTTTCTTTTGATGTGCAATCAGTGCTCTCGTGACCAACTTGTGCACAACGAGCACATGTAAGCGTGCCACGACAATTAGCCTTTGAATGGCCAAAACGCTGGCACTTAAAGCATCTCAAGGGATTGGGAATAAATGCCTTCACAGGTAATTTGATGTATCCAGCTTTTATCGATTCTGGTGCTTTAGGGGAATTAAATGTGAGAACTAGATGCTTCGTTTCAAGAAGTTTTCCGTCACGTCGAATAGTAATACGACGGACATGCGTCACTCCTTGCGAGCTTAGTTTCTGAGATATTTCCTCCAATGAAACGTTAAACAATTCACCACAGGTTATAACACCCTTGGATGAATTGAGTGTTCGATGTGCACTCACGTTTACTGGTACAATAGCTAGCGCTTTCAATTTCAGCAGTTGTTGAGATTGCTTGCGAGAATTCACTTCTACAAGCAAGTCCCCAGAACGCAATTTTCGAATTGAAGAAACTTCTCCAACTGTACTTGAAATAGCCTTTTCCACTAAGAATGGTGAAACTGTATGAAAATTTTCCTCTTCTTTGACTCTTTTAATTACAAAAAATTTTTCAAATGGTTTTTCGACTGAATTTGATACAATTGGTTGCCCACCGAAGGGAGCATGTTTGGTTTTGCCCATACGACATTAGAAGTGATTCAGGCCCGACGGCACCACCCACCACGGAGCCCAACAAGGGATGGCAGCCACCGGCTCTAGATGTCTAGCCTCGGCACTTACCATAGTGCTGATCGGTACCCATACGCTGGGAGTCACCCCCGGGGACAGTGACCACCCTTAACGCCAAGCCCAAGGAGTGACCCCTTCGCTTGATCCCTAGCAGCCTAGCCACTCAAGTGACTAGGTACCAGCCGATTGATACACCGGGGACCACAGTGCACCACCCGTCCAATGGGTCGCCACGCACGGCCAACACGTGGGGTTTTGGCTGTCCGTGAGAAGCAAGAAGCAAACAGATTGGCGACAGCTTCTCATGGAGAGCTCCCTCGCTTGCCGTCGAGGGAAGAAAAGAAACAGCAGAAAGCAGAAGGCGTAGAAGAGAGCGAACTGAAAGGGAGTAAAGATCCCTGGGTACCTCGGGATTGGGACACCCGTACTCACCTATAGTAGGTGAGCCCCTGAGGGGATAGTGTAACACGATTTCACTTTCAATTATTGCATTTTCAGGTGTAAAAAAATGTATATTTGGACTGAAAGACTAAAATGTTCCTTTACTGTAAGACTTTGTAACAGAAAATTTGAAACTTTGTGAGTTAATAGGTTATCCTTGAAATTTATTTCAATTACTTCGGTCTGATGAATATGAAAATCAATGTTCCAGAGAGTGAATGGAATTATTTTTGAGATGTTTTCATATTTTTCATTTTATATGAGTTATTTGTTACATCTAAAAAAACTAGGACTCCTTTTTAAATATTTTGCTCAATGCATTTGGATTTTCCATGTCTTTGAGAAACAAAACTTTAGATAAATACTGAATTTAATGCTTTGCTTTACCTTTTAAAATTTAAAATAAAACATAATTTCAATCTTCCCTCTTTTTATCATTCCCAAACACAGCTGTTTATAACAACCTTTAAATACAAACAATGTTTTGTTTATTATTTTTTTTTTATTTGCGAGTTAGAAATAATAACAAAAGTATTTCGTTTGAAGCTTTTATTCGCTCACTGTTGATATAACATATTACGAAAATGCATTTACGATGTGAATTCAGGTTTATTTTCTTTACGTCGCCACTGCCAAATGAAGGCGGGTTAAATCAGTATTCAGAATAGAAGAAATGAAAACATTTGGAGATTCGGACGCAATAATATAGTATTTGTTATATTTTCAGTTCTGAAAGTACGTCTTTTAATTTTATAAACTTAGAATAAATAAATAAGCATTTTTTTTTGTTCACCAATAAACTTATTTCATTTGAATAAAAAAAACAGATAATTTCTTTGAATAAATAATTTGCGAGTTTCTATTGTAAATGAATGAATAATTACATGGAAAGACATAACTAATTTACATAAAGTAAATGAATAAAAAGATAATAACTATATTTGCATGCACAATATGCAATATAATTTTTCCGATAAATTAAGGGATATGGACTATAAAATCCACGCATAATTTAATAAGGAAATTCATGGGCTGCAATATCAATGAATTATTTTTTATATATAGTAAAAATGAAAAAACAAACAAACAAAGAAACTGTATTTCTTCGTTTTCGGAATGATTTAATTAAATTATTCATCAATTTTTAAAGCACTTAAAAAAAGAACTAAAAGATAATTTGAATTATATCCTTATTACTTTTTGATGATAATTTTTGAAAAGAACCTTTAAAACATTTCTTGATTCTTAAATCCAAATAATACGTATCTAAATATAAATTTGTTGGAAAATTAAATGCTAATCAAGAGCATATTTTAAAAGTATTCTTATCTTCTTAACTTTAATACATAAAAAAATTCTTTTGTTCCATAGCAGTTCTTTATTGAAATATAATCATTATTGTCCTACAAATATTTTATGGTGAAATTCGCCTATTTTTTCCTCATACGTAGAAACTTATTCCTACAATATGGTGTTAAATTAGCATTAATATAAAGAAATATATTGCACTAAAAGTGAAGCTAAGGAAAATTACAGAGTAATGAAAATATATGTATGATGGATTTAATGCATTTGTTGCTTATTATCTATCTTTTATAGTGTAAAAACTAAAAATATATACAGGGTGATTATAATTAAAGTTTAAGTTTCAAAACGCTATAAAAAAAGAGCCACTGATGAGAATGACGTCAAATTAGAACGGCATGTTATTGAAGAAGGCGGAAAGCATACGGCAGAAGGAAAATTTTAGTTTCAAATTTTAGTAACAGATGGCACTGTAAGCAGCAGAATCACTACGAGAATTGAGAAACAATTCGTAAAACAACGGCTAAGGTGTAAGTTACATATTAAAACGCATTTACAAATTAGAATTGTTCAGAAGTTTTATTTGCATGACTGTACATATCACATCGAAAGGGACAAATCGGTTTCAAGAGTTTTGCGACCACATACCGCATAAGAACCATTCATCAAAGAAGTTCGAAAATATCGCGAGACTGGTGTAAAACATGTTCAATATGGTGTCCACCGTTGTGTGCAACAAGTTCAAAGCAAAAAACAGCATGTTCCACAACGGATCGCAGTGTCTCCGGGATGATATTCAGAATGTGTTGCGAAATGCATACTTTTAATACCGCTAAATTTGTAATTGAAACACGGAACACAACATCTTTCAGATACACCCACAGCCAAAAGTCACACGGAGTAGGTGATCAGGTGATCTGGACCGCCAGGCTGTAGGGAAATGACGGATGATAATTCGAGCATTTCCGAAATGGCGCCTCAGCGGCTGCTTCACGGGAGGTGAAGTAGCCGCTAATGTGAGGAGGAGCGCCATCTTGCATTAAAAAGATTCCATCCACGCTGTTGCAGAGCTGGAACGGTAGCGGTAACAGGACCGGAAGCAGCCGTCTGCTCGAAAAAATATGGCTGTAGGATGAATGATGCCGTAAAGCCGCACCACACCGTGACCTTTTCAGGATGAAGTGGTACGGGGTGCGTTGCCAGTGGATTTTCTGTTGCCCATATTCGACAATTATGGATATTGACGTACCCTGTCAGATGGAAATGGGCTTCATCTGTCCACAAAATTTTCCATTTCCATTCATTATCCACTTCCATGTGAGCACGAAATTCTAACGCAAACTTCTCCCTTGCTGGAAGGTCAGACGGAAGCAACTCCTACACATGGCCAATTTTGTACGGATAGCATTACAGGATGTTTCGTACAATTTTCAGCACTGTGCTTGTAGGCCTGACCAATGTTCGGGCAATTCCTCGTGAGCTGCACACCACCGGCCGACCCCTCCTGTAATACTGTGGCCACTTTTTCAACTACCGTCGAATGTACTCGGTTTCTCCCTCTACCAGATTGCGCATCAAACGAACCTGGCGTTTCGAATTTTTGCATCATTTTCTTCAGACCCACGACACTCATCGGACCACCACCTTCTTTTATACCCTTCAGTGTCCTGAAATTTTGCAGAGCTACTCTTGCACAATCATCGTTCTTGTAATACAGCCTTACCAGGAGAGCGCGGTCCTGCAGTGAGACATCCATGGCGAACGTGAGGTATGAGGAACATCCGTGTACCTGGCGGTTTTATAACACTTAAAGGTGTCGTGCGCATGACAGGTATTTTAATTTACATCTTCTGCAGCTTACAACGCCATCTGTTGCTAAAATTTGAAACTAACTTTTTTCTTCTGCCATATGCTTTCCGCCTTCTTCAATAACATGCCATTCAAATTTGACGTCAAATTCTCATCAGTGGTTCTTTTTTTATAGCGTTCTGAAACTTAAACTTTAGTTATAATCACTCTGTATATCAATGGCTGTTGCAAAATTACATAATATTTATCCCTTTACTGGGGAGGGGAAATTTTAGGACTTAACTGGGGAGGTGAGGTGTACAAGACCGCATTTCATTTACACTCAAATTAAATTTTCTAATGAATGTATTAGTATTAAAACTACCAATATATTTTGCAGATATTTGGCTTGGTATATAGATATGCTTTAGAAAGTTTTCAAAATATATTATCATAGAAAAAAGTAAATGCGTTGGAAGAAACGTTTTGTTCTCAAATTATATGTTGCAATAAACAATTTTCTTGAAAAGACATATTACTTTTTACATCATATTTATTTTTACAGCATATGAAGGTATATAGAAGATAATACAATGTAAAATTAATCAATTATATGAAAAAAATGACAATGAGCAAAATTGGCCCTCTTTTATCGGCTTGTGTGACTTTCATAGTGTCGTTTTTTAGGGCATTTTAAACATAAAGTTTAAACATAAAAATCAACTTGAAAATTATGTATATATATATATATGTGTGTGTGTGTGTGTGTAAGTGTGTGTGTATATATATCTTGGCATATTAATATATTTTATAAATTTTTCAAAATACAGTGTGGTTATAATTAAAGTTACCCTGTTTAGACCTACGTAGTGTCCGCTCTAGCGGAAGGATGTCGAAGAAACTTGATACTTAGGTTGTATGGATCATAGGGAACAGAAATTTGCAATAAAAAAAAGTTCAAATTTCAACCGCCAGGTGAGAAGGCGGTGCATGAATAACAAAAAACACAATGTGGAACTGAAAAACTTTATTTAATTATAATATACGTTCAATATGCATTCCATTTAAGTCAAGCACATGTTCAAAGCATGTTATGGCGTGTTCAACAGTGGCACGAAGGGTTTCTCCATGAATTGCAGAAACATGACGTGTTATACGTGCTTTCAATTCATGCAGAGTCCGTATGCTTCCTCCATGGACACGATCTTTTAGGAATCACCACAACCAGAAATAACAGGGATTCAAGTCTGGAAAACGTGGAGGGAAGGCAGTTGTAAAACTTCTTGAAATTACCCATTGATCTTCAAAATAGGTACGAATCAATGCCGTCACTGGTCGAGCAATGTAAGGTGGTGCAACATCTTGCATGAAGACAGTAATGTCTAAACATTCTCTTTCTTGTAACGCAAGAATAACTTGCTGCTGAAGAAGGTCGTGGCAACCAGCACCCATAACGGAATACTTTTGAGGCCATGAGGCGTGTTCTCCTTAAAAAAAAGACCAAGAATGAAATCAGCAGTAAAACCACACCATACAGTAATGTAATCAGGATGTAGAGACAGTTCATGCGCATTATTAGGACTTGCAGTACCCCATATACGACAGTTCTGAGAATCAACTGCTCCGCCTAGGGTAAAATGAGCCTCGTCCGACCACAAAATTTTCCAAGACAATGAATTCTCAACCGCTATTCTGGCTAAAAAATTTTTGCAAATTGATTTCGTTTCTGCGGGTTCGTTTCTTCAGCTCTTGCACATGATGGATGTGTATGGATACCACTTTACAATGGGTCGAAGAAATTTTCGTACTGTAGACCAAGGGAGGGACAAATCACGTGCCACCGCGTGAGCACTTGATGAAGAATATTACGAATGAGACGCTCTTTCGACACGGCAAGAGCGACATCGTCCGCAGTTTTATTTGAAATCCGTTTCCGTTATCTTCCTTGTACCACACCCAACTCTCTAATCTCTTTAAATTTAATAATCATCTTTTTCAAACCCTGCCTGGACATAGGCCCTTTTCGTAAGTCTTTCAAGCGCCGATATTCTCGCAGTGCAGCTGACAAATTATGCTGTTCTGATAAAACAAATTTATTAGTAAAGCTCTTCCTTTCTTCTCTAACAACATGGCGAAGAATGATTTTGCTGCAGTCAGTACTGACTTTTTAAATTACTCAAATTTGCTTAACGGCTTTATCGTACATGAAAACCGCCATCTATAGGCCGAAATTTGAACTATTTTTTATTTCAGATTTCTTTTTCTCATGATCCATACAAACTAAATATCAAGTTTCTTCAACATCCTTCCACTAGAGTGGACACTACGTAGATATAAACAAGGTAACTTTAATTATAACTGCCCTGTACATTATCACTAGAAAAAATAATTTTGTTTCAATATACATATAAGAATCAGTTGAATGCGAACTTTCATCATATTATCCTTACAACTAAAATCACTTTCTGCTTCATTTAAAAGTTTCTGGAGCACTGCTTCATAATAGTATCAGTAAATTGGATGATATTTCGGACTTTAGCGCTATCTGCTAAACCATGTTTATCAGAAGGACACTAACAGGGAGATGCGGTCTTAGAAACAGCGCTCAAAGAAATAACTGAATTATTTTAAAAAGCATCCGCTGAAATCTGTTGAAAAAGTAGACGTGTATTGAAGATCATGAAACAGGAATCTACAGGGCCAATCCATTCAATTGAGCTATAAATAGTACAGGGATGACCGAAAATCCATCGCTAGCAGTTTCACAGAGCGCATGTCCCCAGTTAAGGGTTAATAAATAAATTTTTTCATTCGTAAGTGCAGAATATAAAATGCATAAAGCAGGAATTTCATTTTCAGTTTGAGAAATTCTTCAATATATTTCAACATCAAAGGAAGTGAAAAGTTTTACTATTATATATTTTGCTATGTATTTAATTTTTAGAAAACCGTTGAAACATGATATGAGTGGAAAGTTTCGAAACTATTTCTTGATTGAGAGTTATCCATAATTTAAACGCAACATTTATAAAAATAGAGTTTCGGTACTATTAAATTTGAATGGAAGATGCTTTAAAATCCATTGATATTATCCATCAGCATGTAAAGAGGAAATGTTCTGTTCAAAGCCATTTTTATTTTAATAGCTCTATCGTCTTTTAGAAAGTAGTACTTAGTGATTTTCTTTATTTAATCCTCTGAAAGAGAATTCTATATTTCTGTAGTTAAAGTTGCATTAAGATAAAGAATTTGAACGCTTCTTAAAGGTATCAAAAGAAGACTTGAAAAAATTAAGAAGCATTTTGCAGATTTTTTCTTATTTGAGACATGTTTTTAACGTCTCAGCTTTAATGAAATAAAAAAATATTTATGTATGGAATTTTAATCTTGATTATATTATATTTTTGAAAAAAGTTAAGTCAAAATAATTGAAATCAAAATAAAAGATAAAAATGATGCATTAAATTAACCTTACTTTAACCATTAGAATTCTTTTGCACATATTCTACGTCTTGTATAAACATATATTCCTTATAAAGTAAATTTATTTGACTTCTTAGCTGCATGAAAAACAATGAAGTTCTGGGAATCTATTTTTAATGCAATTTATCTTTCAAAGCGCCGTAACTTCATGTCCCAATTCCTTGTATAATCAACATCTATCTTAAGCCAAATCTTTCTTCTTTTGCTTTAAAGGGAAGTAAATTCGCCAATTAATTTCGACGAAACAATGAAAAGTTTTTAATTTCTGCATTTTTGACAAGTACATGATTTTATGAGATTTTTTAATGTTATTAAGAAAAATTAATTTTAAAACACTGTAAAATATTTATTTATAAAATATTTTTTTCGAAACTATCACAAGAAAGCCCTACAATCTAGATTAATTTTTGATTAAAAGAAATTCAAATTAAGTATTATTAAAAATTTTATCCGAGTTGTTTAGTTTTACTTACCGAATCACATGTATGCCATTTTTGTAATGCTGCATCAGACTATAGCCTCTATACAACTCTAATATACAGATTCTCATTATTATTAGTAAAGTCTAACATTACAAAATTACTATTGCTTTATCAAGATCAATAATAGCAACGGAAATAAAAATAAAAAGTTAAAAAATTGAATTCATTTTTTTATATATGTGAAATGCTACATAAAAAATAAATGATTGTGCTTCCGAAAACAAGGCAAAGAGATCTACTAGTTAGTTACAATTATCATAAAAATATCATCGAAGCAATTGAAAATTAGAATTAGAATTTTTAGAATTTTTTGTTCAAAACAAATTTAGTGAATTCAAGAAAATTAAGCTATAATGTAATGCAAAACTGATTTTTTTTTGTCAAATTTCTTTCAAATCTTTTTTGTTTTGTACGATTTGTACATTTCTTCAATTTATTTCACCCATAACATTTATAAAAAAGAATTTACTATAGTCACTTAATTTAAATAAATTTTTATTTGCGTACTATAGAGACAAAATCGTTGAGTTAAATCACTGATTTTTTTAAAGTCTTGATTACTATAAACACTATAAATTCCAAGTATTAATTTTTTTCTTCAATTCAGGGCAGTTCCACAATACATGTGGAATAGAAATTTACTGTGAGTATAGTTTGAATAAATTATCTGTTTAAAATATACTTGGAATTATTGTCTTATTCAAACTTGTTGAATTCCTGTCGTTCTGTAATCATGAAACGCGTGTGAAATTGTGATAAAATAACTGAAAGACATAAAGGACTATTATCAGGGATTTGCAATAACAGAAATGTGCATTTACAACGCTTACTGCGTCATGAAATTCTGTAATTCAAATAAATTGTAAAAACCACGGATTTTTTAAATTATTTTTTATTTTATGGAAACCTATAAATTTATTATTACTTTCTCATTCCAGTCATAGTAACAACAAAATGTACATCTGAATTTCCAGCTTCCTTTATATTTGCCCATAAAAATAGAGTAAAACATTACGTGTATTTTCTCAATTTACAAACTCTTACTTCTTAACATTTTTACATGAAACAAGAAGACTGTGGGAATAGCGTGCTGGTAGAAACAGCTCAAAATTATTTATTTCCAGACGAAACCATTAAAAGAGGTTGTTACTTGTCGTTCAGCGTGTTTAGCGGTAAAACCGCAAAAATTCCCTCCTTTTTGCTTCTTCTACTGAAACTTTTATCAAATGCCTTCTTTTACCGACGTTATTTTTTATTTGCAAAAGAATGTTTGAGTTTTCCAGACAGATGCTCTTTTACTTTTCAAGCTCTTTTTTTTTTTTTTTTTAAGACATGGTTGATTATATATCTTTAAATGAGCAAGTATACGAGAAACTTCTCTTCAGTTAGACGACGAAAAATTGTATTTCTCAGCACGACATAACTATCTTTTAGCAGTTTTTAAGGTATTTTTAAGAAAAGTTCTTTACATCGATGTTTCTCATATAATTTGTTGAATTTTATGAAAATTCGTATTATAGGAATATAATCACTGTCAATAAATTAGTATCAATTAAAATGAATAATTCGTGATAGAAGATTCAGATTTCGATTATTTTTCATTAATTTTATTAAAGGCAAAATTTATATTAAGGAAAAGTTCAGAATCTTTTGTATGTTCAAAGTCACAGACGGAAATAATGATTGCATTTTTTCAGTGAGAATAATCATTTTATATGTCAAAATATTGAAAAAAAAAAATGAAATAAAAGTCCTTCTGAATTACGAATTTCATTTTGTGCCTTTATATTTTCTCATTGTTTTTGGTATAATTTATTTTTATTGTTACTTTCTCCATAAATTATTTCATATTAATCATTAAAATAATATGTGTCCAAGAAAAATAAATATACAAATAAATATTAAAAAAGCTAAATATTTAAAGGGCATAAGTATCTGTAGTCTAAAACAATATGGTATAATTTTTTAACACTTTACTGGGAAGGGGAATTTTTAGGACTTAACTGGTGTGGTGCGGTCTATCAGACCGCATTTCATTTACACTCAAATTAAATATTCTAATGAATGTATTAGTATGAAAAACTGCCAATATATTTTGCAGATATTTTTCTTGATATATAGATATGTTTTAGAAATTTTTCAAAATATATTATCATTGAAAAAAGTAAATGCGTTGGAAGAAACGTTTTCTTCTCAAATGACATGTTACAATAAATAATATTCTTGAAAAATCATATTACTTTTTACTTTTTAAATCATATTTATTTTTACAGTATATGAAGGTATATAGAAGACAATATAATGTAAAATTCAACAATTATATGAAAAATAAAAAAATAAAAATACAATGTGTAAAATTGGCCCTTTTTTTTATCGGCTTGAGTGACTTTCAAAGCACAGTTTTCTAGGGCATTTTAAACATACAGGTTAAGAACTAGTATAAAAATCAACCTATAAATTCTGAATATATATCTCCTGGTATATTAATATACTTTATAAATTTATCAAAATACATTATCACTAGAAAAATTAATTATGTTTGAACATACATATCAGAATCAGTTGAATGCGAACTTTCATCGAAAATCTCCTCTGCACAATTATCCTTATCACTAAAATCACTTTCTGCTTCATTTAAAAGTATCTGGAACACTGCTTCACAATAGGATCAGTAAATTGGATGATCTTTCGGTGACCAAGGCTCTGCTAAGCCTTGTTTATCACTGGGACACTAAAAGGGAGGTGCGGTGGTAGAGACCGCGCTTAAAGAAATAACTGAATTATTTAAAAAAAGCGTCTGCTGAAATCGGTTGAAGAAGTACACGTGTATTGAAGATCACAAAACAGGAAGCTACAGTGTCAATCCATTCAATTGAGCTAAATATAGAATAGGTATGACCGAAAATACATCTGTAGCGGTCTCACAGACCGCACGTCCCCAGTTAAGGGTTAATGATTTTATCCATGTATTTTTTTCCAGCTGTTATTATTCTATTAGCATTGGCATCGATTTGTTGCGATTTTTAAATCACGCAATTTACAAAAGGACATATAGACTGAAAATATTATAAAATCGACTTAAGTGAAAATTTTCTTTTTATGCTCAGTTTTTCTAAATTATAAATTTAAGTTTGGCCAAAGCAGCCGAATGAAAGATTTGAAGAAACAATGCAGTTATTTTATTTTTATCGCCACAATAAAAGAGAATAAAATGTTTTAAATGTAAATATGAAACACTTATTAAAATTAAGCAATTAAATAGTATTTGTATCACAGAAAAACTAACTTTTTAAAAATTTAAAGTGATGCATTCTTTGTTCAATAAGGTATTTCGTAATTATTGAGAAAAATTATAATATTTCCCTTGATCATAATGACTCAATAATGTTTAATTAATTTTTATAATTGAAAAATATTTTTAATGCGTGATTATTTTCTAAAAGATAGCGAAAAGCCTAATTTGGTAGTTCTGAATATGACATCCTTCATTTTGCGGCTTTGCATTCTGTGCAAAATGAATATGTTTGTACTTACACATCCAGAACAGTTATTTATATAAAGATCGCTTAGTTATCAAAAATGAAAAATCTAATATTTATTTGGTAAAGAAACAATTATGTTTCATACTTGAAACTTTCTTCACTTTTTCTGCATAATGACTTCCAAAGTTTAAACATTAGTTACATTTGGCTACGAGCTTTAGAATTCTCATGTTTCTACTCTTCTGCAGACGGTTCATCAAACCAGGAGGTCACTGCGTTCAAACAAAAGACTTAATAGATTTCAGGCCAAAAAAAAAAAAAAAAAAACACCACTGCGATCAATGCAAAACATTATTGTAAGATTCATAGAAAAAAATAGCGGCCTTTCGAAAAAAGAGGTGATAGATATCTTTTGGGGGAATTCTGCTTCACCACGATATTGCCAGTCCTTGCACTGGTTTCTGCAAATGGAGAATTGTTGAACCATTTTGGATAAGAAAT
This sequence comes from Argiope aurantia, assembly GCA_026543865.1. Classification (NCBI taxonomy): domain Eukaryota; kingdom Metazoa; phylum Arthropoda; class Arachnida; order Araneae; family Araneidae; genus Argiope; species Argiope aurantia. The sequence goes on from JAPMOR010086943.1 coordinate 180,330, forward strand.
GTTTAATTATCTATCCTGCAGTCAGAATTTTACTCGTGGCGATTTCTCGTTTTTCACTAAGCTGAAAGAATTTCTGAGCCTCAATAATTTTAGAAATGATGAAGAATTCACGAATACATTGATGAAATATTGGCAGAAAAGTCTAAGATAGAAATTCTGAAACTTATGAGCAGATAGAACAATTGCTTAAATGTAGGAGTTGAATACATTTGTAAATAATGAAAGCTTAGTAAGTAAAAAAATTATTTTTTCAATAAATGTTGTATTTTTCATTTTGTATAGTTAAACGGTCATTGCTTTCTGTATGATTCTCGCATCATTTATAGAAAATACACATTCCTAGGTTAATGAATCTATTCAGTAAAATGTTACTAAAATGTACATAAATTCGATATATAATTTTCAAAATTTCCGATAATCAACTAATTTGATGTTCAATTAGATAAGTAGATAGTACGCATTGGGTAAAATGATATTCGTTTATTAAGTTAGCGTATTATATTATTCATATAATTCATTATATTATTAATTTAATTCTTTGTATTATTTATTTGCATTTTAATTAATTTATCATGTTATTAACTATCCATAGAATTATTAATTTTTTTTAATTATCATGTTATAACCATGAAGAAACAAATAAATATATTGTAGAAACATGCAAGTCCATAATTATATACATCACAAATATAAAACACTGAAAACTCAGAATTGTTAAAAATTATATATACATATATTTTTCACACACATCCAGCATGTATTTTAAACAATAAAATAAATAAGCAAATAATTAATATTCATATAAATAGCTATATATATAAATATCATGTATATAAACTAACTAAATTAATATTTACACAGATAGTTTTATTCAGATTGTACACCATTAAACCTTTAAATTATTTATTGTTAAAAAAAGTCTACGCTGTGTTTAAATCCTGTCAAATTAATTATTGTTAAACTGGTCACATGAAAACGCTTTGAAGATGCAGACGATCGGCTAAGTAAATTTTACAAATTCTACTAGGAACTATTCATCTTCTCAGCAAAACTGCAATTTTTAATTCTTGAGAGCCCCAAACGTCCATCCATTTCCAGTAAATTGCACTGCTTTTGGATAAGAAATGCAAGCAAATCAACAGACCAATTAAACAAGCAATACTCTTCTTTTTCCTGGGAAAAGAGCCAGTGAAAGAAGTCTTGATTTATGATGCATGGAATAAGCTTTGGATATTTCCTCTTTATAAAAGAAGAGCACCGCACATTCTAGAGAATTTTTCTTCGTTTACCAAGAATAGTTAGGAGAAGTTAATAATTGACATTATATTTTAATTAATATTTCAATGGCAATTAAGTATATCAGTTTCTAAAAGAAAAGAAAAAACTGTTAGTTTACACTTGTAATGACATATATAACACTCCTTGAAAATTATTTTATGAAGGCTAATAAAGCGAGTAATTTTAACAAGCTTTTGGAAATATAACAACCTTTTTTTTCAAATTTATTGACGAAAGTTTTAGAGTATAACAAATGATAACTTAAAACTTGAATTGCCGTTAACTTTTAACTGCATAATACTTACTTTTTTCCCTATCTCATTTACAATATTCTTTTTCGGAACGTTTCGTTTATTTTGAAACACTTTTAAACTATTTTTAAACGCAATTTTGCTTATTGTAAGTAGCTCATTAGCGATAATATTTTCTTTACAAAACAACTTATTTTTCTCCATATTATTATTATTATCAATGAAAGTAGTAGATGTCAGTTTATACTCAGATAGATGAATAAAAAATAGATTTCAATTTTTAAATGTTCCGTTAAAATTTTTTGAAATAGATTCATTACTTAAACAAGATATTTATTCAAACTTGTGATAGACTTTTTTATATTTTTATTATAAACATCTTAAATATTTAAAAAAATAGAAACTAGAACTGCTTTTCAGTGATTCATAGAACAAGATTTATGTCGACGAACAAGTAACACAGTTTTTAATTGAATAATTCAATTCTTTTTATTAGTGAAGGCTTAACATTTATTAGTAATTAAAATTATAAAATTCCTTTTTACTCTTATGCATAATTGGAAAATTCCCTTCCTTATGTTTTTTAGTATTTGTGTGATAATTAATTTATTGCCATCATCACAAAAAACTGAGTTATTTAAAATTTCAGAGATTGTTTTTCAATGAAATAACTTTTTGAAAATGATTCATAAGTCAAATAGTCTTTAACCCATTAATCGCTGGTGTTTCGTTGACGCAACGGTAAATATATACAAATATAAAAATAATAACAATTAAAATTTTTTTGAATAAATTACAGTTTTATGTTAAAGAATAGCACTACTAACAAATCAGTGAAAAAATTGATTTAAATAAATTATTTTACACCTAATAATCAATGTTTTACTTTAAGCATTTTTTTTTGGTTCAAATTTCCAAACTCATTTTTTCTTTAAAAAAATTAAAATTAAAAACAAATTGAGGTTTGGTTGGGAAATACATTAGCCAAGGTCACTCTTTGGCAGTACATTCCACAAAGAAGGTGTTTCTGTGAGGGAGGAGGGGAAAGTGAAAACAGGTGTTGCGTTCGCGCAACATCAGCATAACTGGAGTAGACTGTTATCCTTCTTGAAAGATTTCATTTCAGTAATGTGCATCTTATTGGAAGCAACTTTTTTATCCTCTGTGGTTTAAAATGCGTAGAACAAGATATCTTATGTTAGAAGAAGCTTTGGAAAAAATTTTCGAATAAAATTCCGATGACGAAGATGCAGATGATCGAAGATGCTGAGACCGATATTGTTGTCGCACATCCAGAAACAGTAAATGCTAGTGACGGATAAGAAGGTAATGAAAATATTTTAAATAACGATAATAAATTTTTACCTAGAGATACTGCAGGTGAAGTTGAAATTCATGTAAAGAAGATGTTAGATCCTCCCAAAAAGTCTGCTAAAAAAAAAAACGGAAAAAAGGAACAATTACGATGGACAAGAAAAGAACCAATTGATAGGCCTCAACCAAAAAATGAAGAAAAAGTTTTAATTGATCGTATCAAACAAATCATAGAAGATAAAACTAGTGCAGATATTTTTAATTTTTTTTTTTTCAATATGAAGAAAACAAAAAGATACTTGCTGTTCGGTGGAACGACAACACTGTTGTGACAATATGGCCAACGTTTGGAAAAATTGAACCAGTAAAAAATGTTTCTCTATACTCCAAAAGTCAGAAGAAGAAAATATCAGTAGCCCAACCTCACTGCATTGAGCAATATAATCAGAAAATAGGTGGTGTAGATAGTGTGACAATTTTGTTTCCAATTACGGAATTAAGGTCCGTGGCAAAAGATGGTGGTGGCCGATATTTTCAGATTTCATCGATGTTGCACTAACAAATGCTTGGAGAATATCAAGATTTTCTGAAGAAGGAAGTAAAAAGTCACTGTTGGATTTTAGACTAGAGGTTGTGCTTCATCTGTTACAGACGCCCTTGGATAGTGAGATAAATAAGAAAAGATCAGCTACAGTACGTCCGAGCAAATTCAGCCTTACAAAATCAATATCCGAAGGACATTTTATTGTTAAGTCTACAGACAGTAGAAAACTACGTTGTAAATATTACCACAGCCAAACTATTTAAAACTGCAATGTTTGTGAAGTTGCTTTACACCACAATTGTAGTGAAGCATATAATACTTGACATTTATATCACCTTATTCTTACATAATAAGCTTACCAACCACATTTATTTGTTAGTTTTTAATAAATTAAAATTTTCAAAGAAGTGGTTTGACTTTTTACACCATTTAATAAGCTCACAAAACTTTCTAGTTTTTAAAAAGTGAAAAAAAAATGCGGCTTAGTGCTCGGTGATAACAATCAACATTCGTACTTCCTTATTTTTACATTAAATTACTATTATAAGTAGTCAAAATAATAACTTGTATTGTTTGCATCGAAAACAAATAATGATTTTGAGTTTTGGCGTTTAATGGGTTAAAGTAGAAATTGTACATTGCTTTCAAAACACTCCATTCATTTTTCAAACAAATGTATGAATATTAAGTAATTATTTAACACTATAAGTTATATCAAAGGTTATAGGCGTGTCGAAATTATAAAAATTAAATTTTTTGTATTTTTAGTTTTTTATATACAACGGTATATGTTTATTAATATGTTAGTTTTGTGAATAGCATCAACAATTTTCGCTTTTAGAGTGTCTGAATAAAATTTGAGGATTTTTTCTTAATATTGAGAATAATTGTTTATTAACAGAAATACAGAAAATCTTCATATAGATACAATGTTAGTTATATAGAAAATTTCCGATGAAATCGTGACTTGTTAGACAGTTTAGCCGTGACTCGTCAGCCAGGTTAGGTTATATTAACGTCCCGTTTGAAGCAAAACTAGGGCTATTTTGGGACGGACCTCGTAATTTTGAACCGCGGTCAGATGACGAGGACGACACCTGAACTGGCACCCCCCTCTCCACACCACACCAACGGGAGGACGTTTGGTCATGACGGATTTAACGTGCAACAGACCCCCTTACACGACGGTTCTTCGGTGGAATCGGGTTTCGAACCTGAAACCCTCCGGTTCCGAAGCCGAGACCTTACCACCAGGCCACCGCGGTCTCTGACTCGTAAGCCAGCTCGTGAGACAGGTTTTCAGATTTCATTGAAAATAAAATTACATTATTTATTGAATTGTATTTCATACTGTTTCAGTCAGGAAATATACTGCTGACAAACTAGTAAATATATTTCAAATTCTTCATTTTTACTGATATTTAATGAAACATTATTATTAATTCATTAATAGTTTAATAATAAAAATTGCTCCAGTCTTTTCAAACAAAATGTCACCGATATATAAATTTTGGAATGCCCTTGTTTTCGAAGATTATAGACTATTTCAGTTGATGCCATCAAAACAGGGAGCTTTATTTCTCGATGATTCACGTCTAAAATAATGAAATCCAAAGCTTCATAACTTGGTTAATTGTGATCATATTATAATGAAATTGTTTTTGTTTAAAATAAAAGTGCGCCTAGAATATTTTACTAAAAATGACTGATAGAAGCAGAGAAATGTATAAAAATTAGGCTAAGTTATTATTTTTTCAGCAGCAGGCTTATTTTCTGAAAGAATATTAAATACTACGTTTTACATAATTGTAAGATTTTTTCCACATGAAACTGTTTTAGAAATTCGCTGTTGGGTCAATATTCAAATATTCTTCTTGTGCAAAATTCACCATAATTAGAAATCGCACCGTAGACTTACTGAAAGCGAATTGACGCATTTTTATATAAATGATTTGTGGTTAAACAATGTTGTTCGGTATTACTACCTTATCTCTATTAAGAACTGAGGTCTGAAGATTCTTCTCTGAAATTCCATGTAACGTCACGTTCCGTGAAGAGTCTGTATAAGACGATGCTCTCCCATGAGAAATTATTCCTTCACTGGAGCTCAGTTTAAATGTCGAGATAGAAGGTCTTGTACATGAGCGCTATTGCTGTTATTTGATTAGAGAATTTTTTGTCTTATATTAGTGGTACCCTTTACTGGTACTGTTACTTTTATATTTTGGTTACATTTTTATGCCCATCCTTCCTGTATTTTGAAATAGGCAAGAAATAAATCATCATATTTTATTGTACAACGTGTGAAACTTTATTCTTCAGACATATACAAGATGATTTTCGTAACATAATATATAAGGGTACAAATATTACGCATTTAAAAATCAATTATTTTAGAAATTTGGAATCCTTTTATAATCTTTAATATCAATTTATTTATGTAAGAATCGGAAAACAATTTATTTTTTGTAGCTTTAATTTATAATATTATGTTACGAAATCGATCGAATCATTACTAACACTATTGCTAATTTTCCATTTGTAGTACCCTCAGAAACTTCAAAGAAAATTATATTTTTTTCAGATTTAAATATTTATGATTATACCCCATTTTCTACTGACTTTTGACCAGGTAGTCATTTGACGTTTTGAAAATGGATGATAAGAATTGTTTGCAAAATCAGAAGAGAAATTATTCTGAAAGAAAGAAAATCAGATATTTTTTAACCTTCCATTAAACTACTCACAATCCAAAAAGAATGCTCTGAAAATTACCTAGAATCGCATTAAGTCAACAAATAAGCATTTTCTATAACTTTATTTTTTTAAAAAAAACTCCGATTTATGATTCTTGAAACAAACTTCGATTGTTGTTTTTCTCCTAGGGAAAAAGGGCTTGTCACTTAAGGTAATATTTCTTATTTTCAAAAATAGATAGTGACAGCTTATGCTTGACAGCCAATTTGAGCTCGCACTTTGGTTATAATTTATCATTTCTTCTAAATAAAGAAAATAAATTTGACTGAAAACACTTTTTTCTTACCCCCACTAAATATACAACATTTTTATCTGAAATAGTTTGTATTTTTTGAGCCAATGATCAGTTATTTCTCAAACTCACTTTCAAGGTTGGTTGGTTGGTTGGATATTTTTTGGCGCAAAAGCCAATTTTGGCTATGCTGCGCCAAGCAAATGGTAAAAAGACAGAGCAGACAGTAAAAGCACACATATTAAAATATAAATCGAAAGGTATCCAATAACAAATGCAGAAAATAGAAGTGCAAGCATGTTAATAGTTCTATATGAAACACTAATGCGATAAAAACGTTACAATAAAACGATGTAAAAAATCAAGCATTAGCAGAGGTTAAAAATTACTAGATACAAATATAAAAACCAATAGTTTTTAAAAATTTTAAAAAACTCACTTTCAAGTGGGGCAGTAAATTGCAAACGGATTGTTAATTATTAATGATTAATTGATAATTTAGTTTACAGACTGTAAAAATTATGTGATGTTGTCCAGAGCATACAAGTGTAAAAATTTTAAAAATGAGGCTCTTTAAGGAGTGAACAATCAATTCATAATTTTATGTATACGATAATGCAGCTAATTCATGTTGAATAAAAAACTCTTTAAAAAGCTAGCAATCGTAATAAATCGTTTTAATCAATAACTTAATTATTTCAATTCTGTTTTTTAATGATAGAAGTAACAGAGATAATGCAAACCAATTTTTTGAATAGAAAAATTTATTTTTCTTCTCCAAAAAATTTAAAAATCTCAGAAAAATATTGTGTAATAAATTTATTTAATTACATTTATTCAAATAATTAATAATTTCAGATTCAAATTTATTATTATCGTTTCGAAGGAATCTTTTAAAAATAAATTTCATCATTAAGCATTGCAAAAGCGTATCCGGACAAGTTAAATGACTGGATGAATAATTAACTTATTATGTTAACTAACTTACGTTGTTTCGTTCCAAAACATACAAAGCGAATTTAAATATTTTAAAATTCAGATATTCCTAACGATTATGTGGAATATTTGTCGACAATTCCATAAAAAAGAAATAAATTGTTATGTCCCTTTTTAACAGTGTCTATGATTTAATCTACTAATGAATAGGGCTACTAAACAGATTTATGCAATATTTAAGCTACTAATGAATTTAGATATTATTTAGCTTTGCGCAAGGTTTCAGCTATTAATGAATATGCTATTTAACTACTAATTCAGAAAAAATTCCACGAATTAATATATTAAAATTCTATTATTAATATATTAATAATAGAATCTGATTAGTGTCAAGGACATTTAAATTAGAATTATTTTGTCTTTTGTGTTTCTTTTGAAATAACTATTTTGATTTATGCATTTAGAGGCATAATTCATATAAATATGCGTGCTTTTTACAGCCATCCTTTTGACACTTCCTTCATTTCTTCCAACTTTAAACTTGACATTAATGTAAGAAAGAAAGTTGCTTCAAAAGTATAAAGAGAAATACCAGGGTAACGGAAATATCTGAAAGTCGATATCAATGCAGTCGTTAATTTGCAACTTATTTAAGGAGTACAAAAATGAACTACATATATCATTTGTTGCAGAATATTTTATCTATTATTACTGAATAAATTTATGAACAAATCTTTATATGCAAATGAAGAAACAAAGGGAACTTTATATTCCTTTCTCAATATTTTTTAATACATTTTAACACTTAAAGAAATTAAAAGACTTGTATATAAATATTTTGGGAGATATTTTAATTTTGAAAAAATTTACATTACCTTTTGAATGGAATGCTTTAAAATTTCTTCTAGATTCTTCCTTATTTCATAAAACACATACATGAAAATGGAAGGCTTCAATTCAGTTAAATTGAAAGAAAGGTGTTCCAAAATCTATTGGTGTTCACGATCAGCACATAAAAAAGGAAATCATTAGGTTTGAGATTTTTTTTATATTTTAATAGTTTTATCGATATTTTTTATAACGCAGATTTTAGCTATCTTTCTTCCATCATACACTGAAAAAGAAATTCTATATTTCTGCAGTTAAATTTACATTAAGATAAAAAAAAAGTGGACTGCTTAAAAACTTTTGAAGAAGTAAAAGAAATATAAAGGCGTATAAAGAGTTCTTTCCCCCCAAAATTTTTTTAAAAATCTCTGAAGCACATGTTTTTAATGATTCAGCTTCAATGAAATAAAATAAATCATGATTTATGACATAAGCATTGGTCTTACTATTTGAAATTTAAAAAATGCAAATAATTTATTAAATATAGACTATTTTTTATCATTAGCTAGCTTTGATGACTGGTTAGTTCTCCAATACTATTGATTATATTTAATTTCACATTCAGCTGAACAAACTCGTGAATAACTGAACATAGTGTTTTTAAACATTAACATGTGATGAATATAAAAGTTTTGTTTATTTGATAATCTTATACCTACTCCATTTATTATGTAAAAGAATTTACGTAATGAAATCAATCCTTATGAAGTATGATATCATTGGAAACCTAACTATCCTTGTAATCTGTTTTCTAATTGCAGCTGCATTTAAAGATATTTAATTTTACTCTCTTATTTTTAATGTAAACAATAAATATATCAAAAAGTTATGCTTCTTCTTTTTATTTCAACAATGAAATAAGTTCATGCCATGAAATATCTGCTGAGACAACGAATAAGGTGAAAATTTTGCTGCAACAATGAAGAAAATCGTAGAAATCCAGCAAAACATTAAAATATAGTTTGAAGTTGTTTGTTATTGTTTTCTTAAATGATTGTTTAATGTTATAATTAATATAAATAAAAAAACGAATATTTTTTAACAAATGAATATTCTCGCAATAATATTTTTAAAAAATTATAACCGAAATGATTAAAACTCTGTTTAAATTTTTAAACAATTAAAATTTTAATTAAAATTCTTAAAAAACGTTTCGATTTCTACATTCCTAAATTGCAATACAAAATATCAAGACTCTTTGGGAAACGGTCAGTTCTACAGACTGCTCACACTTTTTTATTATAAGTAAAGATTACAATTACGAAAAGCATAAACATTTTTTAACAAAAGTAATAAATATTGGAAATAAAGAATTCGTTTCATATTAAGATTCCTTCGTGCATTTTGTAGAAAATAATAAAAAGTGAAACTAAAGAGTTTATTTTATATTAAGATTCCTTCGTGCTTTCTGTAGAAAATAATAAAAATTGGAACTAAAGAATTAATTTTATATTAAGAATCATCTATGTTCTCTGTAGAAAGGAGGGCCATACCAACTGGAAAGCGATCTTCACAAGCTGATTCTCAGAAAGAATAGAAAAATTATATAATTATTCCTGAAAAATTATTTGATTATATACTTAATAAATAAAAAGTATGCGCTTCAAATTTCACAGAAAAATAATATTTTAAAAGCATTTCTCACAAAAGAGAAAAAGTATAGAATTTCCTTTAGACTCTAAGAGAATCTTAGACTCTAATAGAAAATCATTTAATATTACCGTTCACTTAGAGTGTGGCGCCATCCTTCTGGGAATTATGATGTACATCCTGATGCTACAGCTGATGTACAGGGAATAAATCCTTGTTGCCTTGACAATAATGATTAGGGTTTTATTTCGATTTATCACTAATAGTATGATGTACATCCTGATGCTATAGCTGATGTACAGGATATAAATACTTGTTGCCATGACAATAATGATTAAGTTTTTATTTCGATTTATCACTAATATTATGATGTACATCCTGATGCTACAGCTGATGTACAGGAAATAAATCCTTGTTGCCATG
>JAPMOR010086943.1:190781-227962 GCA_026543865.1 Argiope aurantia
ATTAATATTATTGAATCTATCATCAAAAATTCAGAAGATGTATTTACTGACAAATATAAATTTTTCTTTGAATTTTTTCTTGAGTAGTTCATCTGCTGAAGAGTAAACCTGAACGCCTTTTTTATATAGTAACTTTAATGAACCTTTTTTATATAGAACATAAAAATAATTGTTCATTAATAAAATTTTAATAATATTTCTATTTTGTATATGTACGAGTTCTGAATAATTGTATTTTTTTCTTGCTATTATGTTGAAATAAATAAATGTTTACTGATATAATTCTATTTTGTATATGTATGAGTTTTGAATAATTGTGTTTTTTCTTTCTATTATGTTTAAATAAATAAATGTTTACTGACATATTTCTATTTTGTATATATGTGTTCTAAATAATTGTATTTTTTATATAATACATAAAAATAATTGTTTAGTAATCACATTTTAATAGTATTTCTTTTTTGTATATGTACGAGTTCTGAATAATTGTATTGTTTTTCTTCTATTCTGTTGAAATAAATAAATGTTTAGTAATTTGTCTTCATTTGGTTCCTATTTTATAATTTCTTAATTCATTCATATTTATTAACTTAAATATGTTATTTCTTTAAACAAGTACAGCTCATAGATTTGCTATATTTTTTTAACAAACATTTCTAGTAAAACATTTTAAATTCAATATTTATATAAAGCATAAAAAAATGAATGAATAATCTCATTATGTTACTAATCAAATTTTTTGTTTACAGCAATTTTTATTTTCTACATGTAAATCTTTTACAATTAATTAGCTTCCTTTTTTAAAAATAAAATTTCTGAGAACTAAAAAGTTTCCATTTCAAATAAAACTTAACATAAACATTTAGTTTACACAAATAGAAAATAAATAATTCATAAATTAGCAATTATTATACATCTATTTAATAATTCGGGAATGTGTTTTTAAAAACGAAAGTTGTCAAGAAATTATGATTTTCAATATCGGAAATTCTTAAACCGCGATTTTAATTATTTAAATGTCAATTTTTTAAAATTACAAAGTAATATTTTTTAATTAGTATCTATGCAATTATTTGATAATTTGGTGAACGGATGAAAATTGTCAAGGAAGCATAACGTTATACATCGCAAGTTACGCGTTATGTTAATCACCATCCTTCTCGGAGCGTCCGCCTAGCCGTGATGACTCATTACAACAGCCAGCAGGCCTTGTCTCTCGGAGGTCACAATTTGTCTCCACTCTGGGTAACAATATTCCCATTCACAATATACTTTCCAAATGCTGCTGCCTTTAAACTTTTTTTTTGATCACCCCTCGGATTTTAGAAAAGTTATAAGACGCAAGAATTCCATTGCGGATTTTTCAGAGTATTATATCTCATCAAAGCTCTGGTCCAGCCTTTCTTGGATGATGTCTCGTAACACACTTGCATTTACTCTTGCAGCCAAAAATAGCTCGATTTTCACATTTGTGAGACTGTAGTAAAGTAATTGAAAAGCATACATCATTGATTATCAGGAACACACAATTAGAGAAATGTGCATTCACTTTTTTATTTCACAATGCTTATTTTTCGACAATCTTCGAAATTCTGTATTTAAAGTGACATGTTAAAACCATGCAGTTTTTGAACATATTTTCTATTCTATGGAGATCCATAAACATACTGTTACTTTTTCATTCAATCCATAGGAACAACAAAGTTCAAGCTTGGATTTTCAACTTTATCTTTGTCCATTAAAAAAAAAAGGTAAAACGTTTCGTGTATTTTCGCAATTTACGAACTCTTACTTCTTAACATTTCTCCATGAAACAAGAAGAATGTAGGAATAGAGTGATTGTAGAAACAGCTCAATATTATTTATCTCCAGGCGAAACCATCAAAAGTGGTTGTTACTTGTCGTTCAGCGTGTTTAGCAATAGAGCTGCAAAAATTATCTACTTTTTCCTTCTTCTACTCAAACTTTTATCAAATGCGTTCTTTTTCGGACGTTATTTTTTATTTAGCAAAAGATGTTTGAGTTTTCCAGACAGATGCTCTGCTGCTTTTAAAACTCTTTTCTAAGCCATGTTTGATCATATATCTATAAATGAACATCTCTTTTGATATGTGATCTATGAACATCTCTCTATCTCTTTTACTTCTCTGCAGATGAAAACACCTCGACTGAATTTACAGCCGATTTCGAGATATTTTGATTCATATGACTGAACATTATCCATCGATATGGTATCAATTCTCATCTACCTCTTTTATCAAAATTCTGAGAGATATTGGAAACTGAAACTTTGACTGAGCCCTCAGCTGCAACAATTGGAATGATTTCTCCAATTTTCATTACCACATTGAAAATTTAACCTTTTTATAGTTAACTAAACAGAATGTTACATCATAATTGACCATTTTATGTTATTGAAATTATATTTTTGTTGTGATCAGATACACTTCATCGAAACTGACTGACATGAATAATTATTAATATTCTGCATATTCATTAATCAAATTAATGTAGTTATATCCCCCAATTATGAAAATTATCTCACTAGAACAAAAAAGAGTACTATTTTAAATTATGAGTGCTTAATAATCAATTCAAATCATTCCAATTGGTTAGTTATGCTCATTAATATGTAATCATTCTGAAAAATTTTTCCCAGAACGAAAACTTCAAATGAAATGTCCGAATAAAGCCCCCCCCCCCCCGCCAAAGAAAAAAGCCCAAAGTCCAGAAAAATAAAAATGTTTTTCTCAATACGTTAATAATTTTCTTACCTAAAAAATATAATTTAAAAATATGCAAATATGTTTCTATCTCTATTTTAATGAAAATGACTTCTGTGTCATTCAGGATTCAATTTTTTTTGTTTATCGGACAACGTGTAATAGTTTCCCATGCATTCCAGCTTTTTTCATCTGCATTTGAGCTTTATAATAAATTTAGCATATACGATTTACCAAAGAAACGAATTAGAAGTAACACCAAAAAATTCAAAAAATGAATTTATTTCTAAGTAATATAATTGATTACTTAGAAATAAATTTATCTTTTCTTCATTAATTATCTTAGAAAAAATAATATTTTTTCATTTCTTTTTTTTAACAAAGTATAGAAGATTGTTTTTATTCTCATTCTAAGCCTTTTGAAGAATGAACAATTCTATTTTGACGTAGAAAAAAAGTTTATATTCTGATAAATTTCTAATCCATCGTTTAGACAAAATATTTTGGGTAATATACACTGTTGTCGTTTAGTGAGATTTTTTAAAAAAATTATTATACTTTTTCAGTAAGTAAAACTGTTTGGATAATTCTTTAACGTGTTAGTTTTGAGTCAGAATGAATTAAAAAATATAAAGAAAGAAATTCATTGTTAACAATTTATTTCCATTGCTCAAACGATTATTTTAATAGATACATTATCACCCAAATCTTTCATAATTGATTATACCTGGATAAAAAATGAATGAATTCTTAAAACTTAGATGTTAATATACTATTAGAAAGAGAATAAATTTAAATAAAGTTCGCGTGTATGAGTTGAAATACCCGGAAAATAATGATTACTTCTTTCTACCAAATATAGTAACTTATGTTCTAATTTATTTGGTGTATTATTTACAAAAAGTATTCAGGGAAAAAAATGAAAACTCACTTTCAAACAATGAATATGAAAAGAGTGCACAAAGCATTTACAAGAAAATAATATCTTTGAAGGGAACATTTTTTCTCGGTTACTTTATTCGTTGCTGCAAATTTACTCATTAATCTCATCAGATGCTTCTCATATATCAAACTCATTAATGAAACCAAATGCTGATGCAAAAGGAAGATGAGTAATGAAAAGCTACTGTATATTGCCAGATACAAAAAAAAATCAGTCCCCAATAGCACAGAAACAGTTCTTGTCGAAATGAAGATTTTTTAAATTATATTTTTTGAAATTAAAACATTTTTAAAAATAATAAAATATTTTTCTAATATAGGAAAGGTGTATTTGCTTCATTTAAATTTTTCATTTTTGAAAAATTTTGTGAAGTCATATTGATTATTTTGTACCATGTATCTGCTGTTGTATGATGAGCTAAAATAGAAGGGAAAATGTCATTTTTTGAATTAAGGTTTTGAATTGTTTTCAATTTCATTAAAGTTAAAATTTAAAAGGAGGGGAAAAATGCATTTATTTTAAAGCTTAGAATCGTTCGTATGTTAAAAGACGCTGAAAAAAAATAATATTTGCAATTTTTTGGTACTTGTTAAAATATTGAATAAAAACAAAATAAAAAAAACATTCAAAATTGTGATGTTCATATTGGGCTATTATAGTTGTCTATTATTTAGGTATAATTTATTTTCAATGTTACATTTTCAATAAAATAATTCAGAATAATTATAAATAATTAACTTCAAACATGTATAAAAAATTAAAATATTAAAAAAAGCTAATTATTTAAGAGATATTTGAGTCCTAAGTACTCTAACATAATTCATTACATACTGTAATATAATTTATTCATGTACCATCTCTCCAACTGGTGTTATTGACATCCTTTTGTCACGATTTTTAAATCACATGATTTTTAAATCACACGATTTACAAACGAACAGTCAGCCTGGAAACATTATCATGTTATTAAAATCCAAAAAAAGTGAAAATTCAGGTATTAATGCCCAATTTCATTAAAACTATAAATTTAACTTTGGTAAAAATAGCCAAATTATTTGATGAAGTAATACAGTTACTTTATTTTCATCACAACAATAGAACTCAATAAATTGATTTTAAAGTTAATTATGAATAATTATATTAATTTAATTTTCCGTTTTATTCATTATATTTTTTGTTTACCATGAAGTAGGATTTACGATGATGCGTATTTGCGATCATATTCTAAAACTTTCATGTCCATCACTATATTCATCACATATATGAAACAACAATAATTGTTAAAAAAAATTTAAAAAATTAAAAAATCTCTCGCATCACGAATCCTGTGTTTGTTATAAACAATAAAATAAATAAGCAAATAATTAATATAATATTGAGAGTTATTTATTTAGATATTATACAGATAAATTACCTATGTAAATATTTATATAACGCTGAACATCATAAACACTTATTATAAATTATTTATTGTTGAAAATATTCTATGATATGATAAAGTTATGTCAAATTAATTTTTGATAAACTGGTCACATGAGAATGTTTTAAATATTCAGGCTATCCGCTAAGAAAATTTTACAAAGTCTACGAGGAACAATTATTCATCTCAGCAAAACTGGAATTTTTTAATCTTGAGAACCCCAAACGCCCATCCATTTCCAGTAAATTGTACAGATTTTGGATAAGAAATGCAAGCAAGTCAACAGACCAATTAAACAAGCAATACTCCTCTTTTTCCTGGGGAAAGAGCCAGTGAAAGAAGTCTTGATTTATGTTGCATGGAATAAGCCTTGGTTATTTCCTCTTTATAAAAGAAGATCATCGCACATTCTAGATGATTTTTTCTTCGTTTAACAAGAATAGTTATTAGGCGTTAATAATCGAGAGTATATTTAAATTAATATTTCGAAGGCAATTAAATATATCAATTTCTAAAAAAACATACTTCCATTAGTTTGCACTTGGTATGATAAATTTAATACTTCTTAAAAATTATTTTATGAATGCTAAGGAAGCGAGTAATTTTAACATGCTTTTGCAAATATATCGACGTCTTTCTTTTTTAAATTTATTGGTAAATGTTTTAGAACATTGCAACTGGTAACTTAAACTGTCATTAACTTTTAACTACATAGTACTTTTATTTTGTCAAGCTTATTTATCATATTTTTTTCAGGAGCGTTTCGTTTATTTTGGAGGGCTTTTTAACATTAACTTTTAAACGCAATTTTCCTTATTTTAAGTAGCTTATTAGAGATATTTTTTCTTACAAAATAATTTACTCCTTTATGCATGCATGTATTTATGTATGTATTCTTATTTTGAATAAAAGTACTAGGTATCAATTTATATACAGTTGATATGCATATGTTAGATGATTAAAACATAGATATTAATTGAAAATTGTACATATTAGATTCATTGCTTAAACCAAATTTTTATCCAAACTCTTCATAGACTTCTTTTTATATATTTTTATTATAAACTTCATAATATTTAAAAAACTGTAGAAGCACCTACTGGTTTATAGCGATTTATAAGGCTAGATTTCCGCCGCCAAGCATTCTAACAAATGTAGATTAAATATACAATTAAAAAATCAGTTATATATGCCAGTGAAGTCTTAATATTTATTTATAATTAAAATTATAAATTTCCATTTTACTCCTCTACCTAAAAAGACTGGTGACTAATCTTTGTTTTTTCTACTTGTGTGGTAAGTAATTTAATGCCAGAATTAAAAAATAATTTTTTTAATTACGGAAATTGTTTTTCAGTTTAATAGCTTGTTCAGAATGTTTCAAAAGTTAAATTGTCTTTGAGATATAAAATTTGCATATAATTCAATGCAACCAATATTTTTTATACAAATTTATGAGTATAAGTTAATTATTTAACAATATAGGTTTTAACATTTTTAACAATAAGATTTTCTTCATATTTTTATTTTTTAATATTATCATAAATCTTTATTATTTTTTTTTTTAGTTTTGTGAATGGCATCGAAACTAAAAAATTCTAGAATTTAGAATTTTTTCCAGATTCCGATTTTAAGATTTCGAATTTTGCTGAAATTTTTCTGAATACTGAGCATAGTTGTTTTATTAAGAGAAAGACAGAAACTCTACATATCAATACAAAGGCTAATCATATAGAAACTTTCCGTTGCAATCATGACTTGTTAGCTAATTTTTCTACTGCAAAAAAGATTCCTTCAGATTTTTTTGGAAAAATGCTTCGCATTATTTATTAAATTATATTACATAATACTTGAGGCAGTAAATGTGCTGCTGGCAAATAAGTAAAATCGCTGCAGTCTACATTTTGTCACTTATATTTTGTGAAAGATTGTTATTAGTTCACTAATTTTTTGATAGTAAAAATTGTAGCACTCTTCAAAACTCACTAAGTTATGAATTTCCAATATCCTTGTTTCCTATGATTATAGACTATTTCAACGAATGCCAACAAATCAACCATTTCTCTGTTGTGTTCCTTGATTCGTCTAAAATAATGAAATCTAAAGCCTTCTTAACTCGGTAAATTGTGATCATAGAATTGTGGAATTGTTTTTAAAATATGTGTGAGAAGAATATTTCACTGAAAATGCTTTACAGAAGCAGGGAAATGTATATGAATTGAAAAAGCATCCATTTGTTAGGGGCATGCTTACATTCTGAAAGAATGTTAAATATATTTTACATAAATTTACATAATTACTCAAATTTTCCATATAAAACTATATTAGAAATTGGCTATTAGGACCACTGTTAGAATATTCATCATGAATAATAATCAACAAATTAGAAATCACAACGGGGAATTATCGAATTCTAAGTGATAACATTTCTTTGTGGAATATTTGGATGTTAAATAAAAGAGCAGGTCTTCTATACCATTTCTCTGCCATATTAGTTTTATTCTTGGAAGGAGTGAATTGCAAAGAATGAATTTAAATTAAATTTTTTAAGTCAAAAGAACAGATGACTCAACAACCTCGATTATGCAACCATTTGGAATTTGGAGACAAAAATAAAAGTTTTAGAAAATTCAAGAATTACTACCTTATCATTGTTTGGAACCGAAGTCAGAAGACATCAAGTTCCGTGAAGAGTTTATGTAAAGAGATGTTCTCACATGATTTGATTTGATTTGTGAGGTTTTTTGGCACAAGAGCCACACTTGGCTAAGCTGCGCCATGCAAATGGTAAAATATAAAATCAGGGGTAAAATACAAGTTCAGATAATAAATATTATGTATTAAAAACTCAGAATTTGAAACTTATGAAGTGTGACAGTGTATCAATAAAGATGCTCTCACATGAGAAGCTTTTCTCTCTGGAGCTCAGTTCAAACGATAAGATAAAAGCTATGTCCCATGAGCGCTATTGCTTTTATTTATTTAGAGATTTATTTTCTTCTATTGGTGTTAGAATTTAATGGTGCTGTTACTTCCATATTTAGTTTTTTTGCTTTTGTATTTTGTTTTTTATACCTATGTTTCATGTATTCTGAAATAGGCATGAAATAAAGCTTCATATTTCATTACACAATATGTTAAACTTCTTTATATATACAAGATGCTTTTCTTAATAGTATTTGTAAATTTATATTTATTATTCATTTAAAAAATAAATATAAGTTCATTAAAAATTCAATTATTTTAAAAATTTTAAATCCCTGTTTAATCTTTAATAGCTGTTTTTTTTAATTTAATTTATCTTTATTATAGACTTTTTTTACAATATTATGCATCGAAATCGATTGTATAGTTAATAATTATAAGAGTAATTTTTTATTTCCAATATCTTCTGAAACGTAAAGATAGTTGCGTTTTTTAAGTATTTAAATATATCCAATCAAATCACATTTTTACAGGCTTTCAACCACATAGGCATTTGACGCTTAAAAAGTGAATGATCAAATACTTCTTTTTTTTTTCTTCTAAAAGAAATGAAATTAGATATTTTTAACCTTCCATTAAACTACTCTAAGTCCCAAATGAATGCTTTGAAAATAATTTAGAATCGTATTAAGTCAACAAACGTGCAATTCTTGTAATTTTGTTTTTAGTATGAAAAATGAACTGCATAAAAACTGTGATTTATGATTCTAGAAACAAACTTCGATTGTTGTTTTTGCCCTAGGCAGTACGGCCTGTCACATAAGTTAATATTTCTTATCTTCAAAAGATAGTTAGTGAGAGTTTACGCTTGACAGTCAATTTGAGCTAGTACTTGGATTATAATTTATCATTCCTGATAAATTAAGGAAACAAATTTGACTGAAAACATTTTTTTTCTTACTCCTACTAAATATAGAATATTTTTATTTGAAATAGTTTGTATTTCTTATGTCTATGATCAATTATTTCTCAAACTCAATTTTAAGTGTCGACTAAAAATTGTATACGAATTTTTATTTATAAGTGATTAACTGATAATTTAATTTTGAAACTGCAGAAATAAAGCAATGCCATTAAGAGCATAAAAGTGTAGAAAATTTTAAAATTCAGGCCCTTTAAAGAGTATACAATCAACTCATAATTTTATCTATTAGACAGTGAAACAATTCATGTTGAATAAAAGTGCTTAAACATCATTAATAAACAACTTATACTTTAAATGATGACTCTTTGTAATACACAGGTCCATTCTTTAAAAAAATATTTCTATTGATTGCAAAAAAAAAAAAAAATATTGCATATCAATTTGTAGAATATTGAGATTCTCTTTTTTTACTCGAATAATTTTATAAACACCAGAAACTGTTTTGAGATAAATTTATTTAAATACATTTATTCAAATGGTTAATAATTTCAGTTTAAATTTATTGATAAAGTTTTACAAGAATTTTACTTAAAATATATTTCATAAATAAGCATTACAAAAGTATACCCGGACAAGTTAAATTATGAATGAAAAACTTATCGCAGTGCAGGAACTCTTACTACATTTCATTCCAAAACTATGATACTTATTATTACAAAGAGGAATTATCTATTACACAATCAAGATATTTCAAAACAATATTAAAAGAGTTTTCAACAATTGGATAAAATAAAGAAAGTTTTAATGTCTTTCTTCGATAGTGTCTATGATCTAACCTACTTATGAATTAAGCTATTAATTATGTTTATGCGAGATTTAAGCTGCTATTAAACTAAACTACTAATTAGATTTAGACATGATTTAAGATACTAGTGAATTAAGCTACTAATTACATTCATACAAGATTTAAGTTGCTATTGAGCTAAGCTATTAATTAAATTTACATATGATTTAAGATACTAATGAATTAAGCTACTAATTAAATTTACTCATAATTTAAGATACTAGTTGAATTAAGCTACTAATTATATTTATGCAAGATTTAAGCTGATATTGAACTAACAACTAATTAGATTTAGCATGATTTAAGATATTAGTGATTAATCTACTAATTAAATTTATTAAAGATTTAAGCTATAAGTAATCTCTAATCTCTTTGTTGATCAATCAAAAAATTATTATATTTGATCAATCAATCTAATCCCAAATCAAATATTAACTTTGATGTATAATTAAATACTAAAGAGTTAAAATGTTTTAATGATAATCTTCTCTTCTTTAATTTAAAAGGTCGAAAGATATTTTGTGTAAAAGCATTTTCTAACTCCCATTGTCACCATTATTATTCTGCAAAATATTTTGAAAGTGGAATTCAAATTTTCATTTTCATCACACGTAGAAAATTGCACTTAAAATCTTGCAAGTAAAACATTAATATAAGAATAAATAATGATTCAAAAGAAAAATATGTGGTAATGAAAATATCTGAGAGTTGGGATCGATACACTTCTTAATTTGTAACTTTATATATATATATATATATATATATATATATACAGTGTCTCACAAAAGTGATGGGACACTTGTGCTTTACAAAAGGAAACTGTAATAAAATAAATAAATAAACATGTATTAAAATTTTTTGGGTGTGTTTCAAATTTAAAGTTAGTTACAATTATTACATAACATACATTTTGTCAAAATATTAAAATATTAATTTAATAAAAATACAATTATTTAGAACGGAGCAAAAAATGGCCCACATAAGTGATGGGACACTTACTTTTAAATCAAATATTTATCCAAAAATTTTACTTTTTAAAAGGTTTTAATATTGTGTTGGATTTCCTTTTACTTTTAAAACATGATTTAATCTTCTTGGGATGAATTCGACTAATTTTTTTGTGATTTTTGAAGTGATTTTATACCATTCTTCTTGAAGCACCGATTTTAATTGCCGTTTTGAAGAAATGGTGTGTTTCTGAATTCTTGATTCCAATTCTTGCCAAATATTCTCTATGGGATTTAAGTCTGGAGATTGTGGTGGTGTTTTTATAATTTCAGGACAGTTATACAGCAGCCAGAGTCTAACGTTCAAAGCAGTGTGCTTGGGGTCATTGACCTTGTAGAATTTAAAATCGTTATAAAGATTCAATTTTCGTGCTGAAGATTTCAAATTATGCTTTAAAATGTCAATATACTTGTACTAATCCATTATACTGTCAATAAAAACAAAATTACCAACTCCAGAGGACGACATACACCCTCATACCATAACTGCTCCTCCACCATGTTTTACTGTTGGCACCAAGTTCTGTTTGCGAAATTCTTCCCTGGGTTTTCTGCACACCAAGATTCTACCGTCAGAACAAAATATATTAAATTTACTCTCATCAGCAAATATAACTTTATTCCAGTAATCAGAATTTTTATTTATGTTGGACTTTGCAAAACTAGTCTGAGTTTTCTAGTCTTTTCAATTACGAAGAATTTTTTCATGGCTACCCTACCGTAATATCCAGCAGATCGAATTACCCTTCTAATAGTCTCAGGATTAACAATTATTCCATATAATGCTTGTAAATCAGCAATAGCGTTAGGAGCACTCTTTCTTGGATTTTTTTTAATATTTCGAACGGTAACTCGCTTTATTCCATTGGATAGCTTTGATGGCCGGCCAGGTCTTCTTTTATTCTGAATAATATGATTCTTTTTATATCATTTAATGATATTGAAAACTGTTGAGTGACTAAAGTTAACTGTTTCAGCAGTTTTTCTAATAGATTTTTCTAATAGAATTTTCCACGTTCAATATGCAAATTAATAACTAATTTTCGAATTTCAGGCAAAGTTTCATTTCGCTTAGCATTCATGGCTGCACAGAGCTAAAAAACATAAAAAATTCCAAAACAAACTGGTGAGAAATACTGCAGACGATTTTATAAATTATTTCCAGTTGCTTTTGAGTAAAAATAAAACCACCAATAATATTTTTATTGCTTATTTCAGACGATTTTTGTTGCATATCTAATGGTGTCCCATCACTTATGTGAGCTATTTTGTGCTCCGTTCTAAACAATTGTATTTTTATTAAATTAATATTTTAATATTTTGACAAAATGTATGTTATGTAATAATTGTTACTAAATTTAAGTATGAAATACACCCACAAAAAATTTGTACATATTTTTTTAATTTATTTTATTACAGTTTCCTTTTGTAAAGCACAAGTGTCCCATCACTTTTGTGAGACACTGTATATATGTCGTTTACTGTAGAATATTTTAATTATATTTAATGATTAAACTTATAAATATTCATTCTCAATTTTTTTAATTCACAATATTTTTTTAAAAATAAAGAAACGAATGGAATTTTACGTCCTTCTGTTTTTTAAAAAAATAATACATTTTAACATTAAAAAAATAAAAAAAAGTCTTGCATATTTGAATTTAAAAGAATTTTTAATTTTGGAAATGCCTTAATATTTTATTTATATATTTTAAAACTATCTCAATATTCTTTGAAATTTCATTTTTCAAACATTGCAGAAGAGTATCGACGGTTTCTATGGAGTTAAAATTGTAAGAAACGGGCTCCAGAGTCTATCGGTATCCACCATCAGCACATAAAAAAGGAAATCATTAATCTTGAAACTTTTTATTTTAATTTTAATAGTTTTATTGTATTTTTAATTTTTCAGTTCTTGGTTATTTTTATTTCCATCTTGCACTGAAAAAAATTTATATTTTTAAGGTTAAATTCCCATTAAGATAAAAAATTTAAATGCTTTAAAATATTTGAAGAAGTAAAAGAAATTATATAAAGGCATATAAAGAGTTCTTTCCATCAAAAAAAATGTAAAAACAAGTCTCAGAAGCACATGTTTTTAATGATTCAGTTTCAAGGAAATAAAGTAAGTCATGATTTATGACATAAGCATTGGTCTGCGTATTTCAAATTTTAAAAAATGGAAATAATTTATTAAATATGGGCTATTTTTTTTTATCATTAGTAAAGTTTGGTGACTGGGTGCCTCACCGAGAACATTTATTTTATTTAATATCAAATCTACTAAATAACTCGTGATTAAAAGAGCAAAGTATTTTTAAACACTAAAAGTTGTGTTATTCTGATATCTTATACCTCTTCGGTTTATTGTGTAAAAGAATTTACCTAATAAAGTCAATGGAAACCTAACTTACTAGAAACTAATAATATCATAAACTAATCATATAACTAATATCATTGGAAACCTAACTATTCGTGTAATATGTTTTCTAATTCTACACTGTATTTAGAGATATATAATTTTACTTTCTTATTTTAATGTAAACAACAAAGATATGAAATGTAGCCTTTTTTTTTGCTTTAACAATGGTAAATTTATGAGATAAAATATTGCTGAAACAATGAAAGTGGTTTGAATTTCACTACAACAATAGAGTGCATTGTTGAAATCATGCAAAAAATAAAAGTTTGCCAGAATTCAGAAATCATTTACATGATTGTTTAATAGTATAATTAAGACAAATTTTTTAAAAAAGATATAAAATGCATATTCGTGCTATAATAATTTTAAAAGTTATAACAGAAATCATTAAAATTTTTCTTTAATTTTTAAACAATTAAAACTTTTATTGAAATTCTTAAAAGCCGCACAGAGTTGTACATTCCTACACTATAACACAAAATGTCACAACTGTTTGTCAGAAAGTCGGTTCTACAGGTTGAGCCCACTTTTTAATTAAAAGTACAGATTACTATTAAAAAGCATAATCTTTTTGTAACAAAAGTAATATAAATTGAAGAAATAATTTAATTTTTGGAATCATCCAAGTTTTCTGTAGGAAAGAATGCTAAATCTACTAGCAGGTAATCTTCACCAGCTTATTCTCAAAACCAATAGAAAAATTGAATAATTATTCTTTAAAAAATATTTCATTAGATACGAAATACATAATATGCGTTTGATAAAAATTTCGCAGAGCAATAATATTTTCGAATTATTTTTACACAGAAGAGAACAGTTGTTTCATTCTCTTAGAATTCTAATAAACACACATTTAACATTACCAATCACTTAGACTGTGGAGAAATCATTCATGGAATTGGAATTAACAAGAAATAAGTCATGCTGGTGTACAGGATATGAAATAAATCCTCGTTGCCAAGACAACAATGATGAAATTTCCAAATTAATAATTTCCTTTGATATATTGTTTATTTTAACCCTAATATTTTATTTTATTTTTTTGAAATTCTAAAATGGCATTTTTTTTTCATATATTGTAAATTAATTTTTCATGAATTTAGAAATTAAAAGCCAATTTGATCAGCATTTAAAAAAATTAAAAAAAGGGCCGGTTTATTTCTTTTTTCAGGATGAACAATTTACAAAATATAGGGACATGATTTATAAAATATTTTCAAATAATTAAATTGCATTAACTTTTTCAACGAAATATATAAGCCATACGAGTTTATGTCCTTCAACATAAATTCATAACACATAGAAAAGACGTACTCAAGAGCAATATTTACAATGAACAGCTGCATACAAGTAGCTAATAGGTAGTAAACAATCGCAACAGCACAAGACAGACAGACAGAACTTAGCAGGTAGAGGTACCTCATACAACTATTGACGTTTCTCATAGGTCTGTTTTTCTGAACTATCTTTTCGCTTTAACTATACTTAACTGCTGATTCACTTGTCTCTATTTGACTCCAAGCTTCGACACACTGCTCAAATCCTCGACTCGCTAACCTCTTGAGCTCCATTCAATATACGCAATGATTGTGCTTCTTTCAAATGATTCCACTGCTCCCAGTTCGGCCTTCTGCTTTTCATAATGTCCCAGGTAGGGCAGAGAGGGTTCTATTAAGATCGCATACATTACGATCTAAAGGGCCGGTTGCCGAAATTCGTGGATTTTATGGCCAAATTCAATACGTTTATCATCAAGCTGGGAAATCTTTGATCGGCAATCGTTTAGCATCTGTTATGCCTATCTGTAAAGCTATCATCTTTGCAATGGAACTAACTGGGCTGAGAGGCAATATTGCAATTGTATAAAAATATGCATACATTGAAATAATGAAGATCAAATTTGTTTTCTCAGATCAAATTGGCATCTCTTTTATTTGAAACAAATTGTTTCTTTGTAAAAAAAAAAAAAAAAAAACTATTGAAAAAATTTGCTTGCTTGATAATCGCCATTTTTTTACTTTTTAGTTTTATCCATCATAGTTTTGAAATCTAAAAAAACTTATTCTACCTAGAAACTTTCTTCGATATTTTTTTAGAGAAATTTAATTAAAATTATTGATGCAAAATACAAGAAGTGTTTCAAAGTACTGTCACATCTGTAATCACATTTTATATCTGTAAATCATAAGTAGTAAAATAGCAATATCGGTTGATTGATGAAGATGCCGGTTGAATGATATTTCATTTGTTGATTTTTGACATCAACAACAAGTAATAATGGCAATTAATTGATAGAAGAAAAGTAAACACCAATTTTACTGCTTAATTAATTTTTTCATTTCAGATAATTTAAGAAATGCAATACAATATTCTTTAAATCTTTTCTTAAGTGCATTATATTACTTCCTATTGCCTTCGAACTTCATTATTAACCATATATTTATTTTATCGAATTTTAATTACCAAATTTATGCCTTGGAATTTTAGCGATATTCAAACATCATCCTCTATCTTATTAAAAGTTTAATTAAATACTCGAAATCCCAATTCGAAAGCAGAAATATTTTCAACATTTGTCCTTGTGGCATCTTTAAAAATTTATAATTAAAAATATTAGTAAAACTAAAGGATTTAAAAAGATACGAGAAAGAAATTCTTAAATTTTGTTCAATGTTCACTGAAGGGTTTCAACATATTCAAATACTTTTTCGAATAATATTGTTTTATTTCTTTCCATAAATATTTGGATTTATTTTCCATTGTTTGCATGTACACACTATATTTATTCTATAAAATATATCCTACCATTTTGAAATTATTAATGGCAACAAATAGCACGTTGTGGCTTTGAAATTTTCGACATCGCTCTATATTTGCTTTATCTAGCATCCCCTCCATTCACATAGGCTATAAAAAGAGCAAAATGTTTGATTTATCTCCACCGTTAAGAACCTCTTATTTCCAGCTTCACGTCTATTACAAGGCGAGAGAGAAGGGAGCGGAAAACAGAAACAGCGCAAACATATTTACTTCCAGACGGAACCATTAAAAGTGGTTGTTTCTTGGTGTTCAGCATGTCAAGCAGTAAATCCACAAAATAGCCGCGTTTTTCACTCCCCATCTAAGATTGTTACCGAACATGTTCTTTGGGCATCACCCCTCCTCCAAATCATGTTTTCTTGTTCTTGTATGTCAGTTTTTTTAAACTTAGAAGCTTGCCTGCGTGTGGAGCGAGATTTGATGCTATGTCTATAAATAAAGTTTCAAAAGATTGGATTAGTAAAAGAAATTTTCTTTTTGAAAGTTTAGCAAAAATCGTTATTTTGGATCCGGTGAAATTTTTTAACATCACAATTTATTTTTTAGAATACATGTCTAGCGAATGGTATTTTAAACCTTCTTTGCTCTCGTCTCTTCTAGAATTCTATTTCTTTTTATTAACTATCAAATTGGCTTCAGACATTTTATTGAACATTTTATTTTCTTTTTATTTATTTTAGTTAAAGTATTGTGAGTGTAATGATTTCTACTGAATTTAACAGTTAACTTGACATATTAATCTTTTATTTCTTTATTATATTATTGTTTATGAAGATTTAAACATATGAAGATTGTATGACGGAAAGGAAATTTATAATACATGAAGATTATCTGGTCTTTCAGAAAGATCCCTTCCACCTACACAAGGTGCAAGGGACACTTATGAAGAATTAGTTTACGCAAGAATTCCAACTACGATTTTTTCAAACGACAATGATTCTTCAAGCTCCGGTCCAGCCCTTCTGAGCTGAAGACTCTTAATGCACTAGTGTTTATTCTTGCAGCCAGCTATCATCCAAAAAATGCAAAACGCCCTCTCGTGCAAATAAATTATTATCTTTTCGAACTGATCCTCTAACTTAGAATGGAAAGTTATAGAATTGTATATACTCAAACTGATATTTTCTTTTGCAGCTAAACATTATCTAAAGACTGCTTAATGGTTTCTCGTAGAAATAAATTATAAAAATATCTTTCGAACAGAACATTATGGAATTGAATACGCTCATTGGGGGACTAACTGTTGTTTAATTTGGTAACTATATATTATCCAAAATGTGCAGAGTACACTCTCATTGTAATAAATTACTACATTACATTTGCACAAATGTTACGAAGGGAATGTTTTAGATTTGTATATGTTTATTGTGGGATGAACTATTGTTTACTTTGGCAACTAAAAATTATCTAAAGAGTACAGAGTGTCCTCCAGTGGAAATAAATTACTACACTACTTATGCACAGATTTAACGAGCAGAACCTTTTAGATTTGCATATGCTAATTGTGGGATGAACTGTTGTTTACTTTAGCAACTTGACATTATCAATGCTCATTGTGGGATTAACTGTTGTTTATTTTGACAACAAGACATTATCCAAAGTGTGCAGATCGTCTTCTCGTAGACATAAATTATTACTTTACCTTCGCAGAAATGTTTCGAATGGAAAATTATGAAGTTGTATATGCTCATTGCCGGAAGAACTGCTGTTTACTACAGACAGAGTGCCCTCCCAAGGAAATACATTATTACACTACTTTTGCACAGATGTTACGAAGGGAATATTTGAGATTTGTATATGTTCATTGTGGGACGAACTGTTGTTTATTATGATAGTTAGACATTATCCAGCGTCTCGTAGAAATAATTACTATATTATCTTTGCCTAAATGTCTCGGACGGACATTATGGAATTGAGTATGCTCATTGTGGGACGCATTGTTGTTCATTTTTGAAACTAGACATTATCCAAAGAGTGCAGAGCATCCTCCAGTGGAAATAAGTACTTACATTACCTTTAAACAAATGTTTTTAACGGAGCTAAAAAATATCGGGGGTGCTAAATTATGCACATAAATTACACCATTACTCCTTTAATTGGTGTAGAATAAATAATATGCTTACAATATTACTGAGTAGCTTTGCTAAAACGTGCATCATAAAAACATGAAAAAATTCTAAATCTTATTACAAATATATTCAAACGTTCAATAACATTAGGTACTTTAAGCTCTTTAAATCTTAAAACTGACTTATGATCCATCAACCCAAGTTTTTACAAGCTGTTTATAGAAGAAGTAAAATCTTCAAAGAATTTTGAAAACTTTCAATTGTTATCATATAACGCGTAAATGCATCAAGTTGTGTTTCATTTTCCAAATCTTTTTCTCATCATCTAACACTGGTTGAAAATTACGACATTGGTCTCGTAATCATTTTAGTTACTTCTTAACGTGATATGTAAATTTAATGATACTGAAAGAATTCTCCAACGAAAACCGAAACTGAGCATCATTCTTATTTCTCGTTCGTTTAAAAGTTACCAGGTTTAAAATATCTCAAAGTTATTGCTCAGATGCTCTAAATGATGCCTTTAAACAGAAGTTTGATTAGATTTTCACAAAAAATAGTTCGGAGATGCTTAGGTATAAGAAATTTTATTCGCATTATTTGAAACAAAAACCATCATTTATAGATACATATATATTATTTAAAATGTTTAGCATAATTCAGTTTTTAATGCTAGATATTTTTAGTTTTAGAACATGTTTTTCTGATTGTTTCAACGTTTTTAACTTCGGAAGGAATAAATTATATTATTGCAGCAATCTTGCAGTGGATGTAAGGAGCGCGAGGTCCGTTACAGTTTATTCGATGAATATTCTACAAAATATTGCACAAAGTAAATAAAAACAAAACGAAAATGCACGAAAGAAACAGTATTTGTTGATTATTAGATAAGCATATAGTCAATCGCTTATTAAATAACTGAAATAGCGCACAGCCTCTAGCTCGTTCTACATACTGAGCTCCAAAGAGAGCAACAGTCTTCACAGAGAACGTTTCGCATTTATACTGGATACAAGCTCACGACAAGGTATGACGTCACATGAAAATTTCCAGTAGAATCTACGGATACTTGATTTTATTAGAGATAGGTCCAAAATACTGGAATTTTCAAATAATAGCATCTCCTTTACCAAGGTCAGTAGGTAATTGAATCATTAATTAAAAATATCCTTAGACCATTTCTTTCATCAATATTATTTATATGGCAGGGTAGTGATATTATAGTGACAACAATATTTACAGTTCTCACAGTGAAGAAAATTAAAGAATAGTTTTGAATAAATCTTCGATTAAGAAATATATACTGTAACGAATTTTCTGCCGGGTTTCGTTTGGATAGTGGAAGTGATATGGTGTGTAGATCGCTCAATCAGCAGACCCCAGTAGAAAATAAATCAACGACGTTTATTTACACGAAGACCCACAGGACAGCACAAAAGCGACAGCTATATACAGCACAGAGACGACTATCTTCAGCCGAGACGTGTAGCATACAACAGCATACAACCAGAATCTACTGCAGACAGTAGCGCATAGCTCCGTTCAGCATGAGCTTGTCTCCGTCGCTTCCGACTACGATTCTCGACTACTACTTCGACGACTCCGTCCACTCTGTCTTCGACTTCTCCAACTCTCGACTCCTACTGCCTTCTACCTTCCTCTGGCAACTGTGGCTGCTTCCGTTTATAGGTCTCGGGAGGCGGGGCTAGACGCCTCTCAACCAATCAGGAACGTTTGAGGCGTATCTCGGTTCCTACTGGACGGATCGGGAAAATTCTGAAAGTTTCGGGTATAATCTATTTTGGCGTCAAAGTCGCCAAATTTGTCGCCAAGTCGCCAAATGGTCGCCAAGTTTGTGCCAAGCTCTGGGACCTCCGACGCGCCACCTGGTCTCTGTCCCATTCAGATGACTGTAAAACTTTCTTTCTATTGATGGAACAAACTATGCTGGGAAGTCGAATTGCAGGTTTGTAACAATACAATATATAGATCAATCATAGAGAGAAACATGGATGTTCGTTATGGTTCTAAAAAAATCAATATCTTATAAGTCTAATGATTTGGTTAAAATAATTTATCCACTTTTTTTTTTTAAATTTGAACATACAGAAGTTCATATTTTTGGGATATGTATTTAACCATTCACACATTTTATAAATATCAATTTAATTTATTGGTTTTTCTCTTGCACTTTTCTGTAAAAATAATCAAAATGATAACATAGTTGAAATGTTGGCCCGATTGTTTTCGATGCTGTCATTCATCTCAATGATAACTAGTATTTTGCGATTTATACCAAATTCTAATGTCTAATGCTAAATTTTAATGACAATCGAAGCAAACTTGATAATAAACTTTAAACTATCTCTGTTAATAATAAAGAAATGTATTATTATATTATAGGCCGTAGCCTCAAAATCTATCACATTACATTTTAGAAAGCTTAACCTAGAGCTGTCAGATTCATTAAAAATTAACTGTATAAAGTGATAAAGTAAGCATAAATGCTACAAGAATTTTTAAATAATTTATAAAAAAACAGAAATATTGGCACTTTTAGAAAAAAATTTTAGAAAATATTTTTACATAAAATTAATTGTAGCTACTATAAAAATTTCAAGAAATCTTCTAATTTACAACTGTCTAATCATTGTACACTTTATTTCTGAATTCGATGGTTTTTCGATACATTTATTTGCAACATTATCGAGAATATTATCACTATTTCAATGAAATTTAAATCTTTTGAATTGTTTGATTTAAGATTTTGTGACTCTATTTTCTTCTATTGTTAAACGCTAATGAAGAAAGCTTCAGTTTATTATCGTGAATGTTTACGTGAGGAATAATGTGCCAGAATTAAATTAATGCGAAAGAGAATGGATCACGAAATTAAATCACACAGAACATATTTAATGGAAATGAAACATAACCAATACTTCCGACTAGCCAGCGCTTGGCAAAGCGTGGTAATAATTTAATAGTATTGTTACAAACCTGCAATTCGGCTTCCCAGCATAGTTTATTCCATCAATAGAAAGAAAGTTTTACAGTCATCTGAATGGGACTAGCGCGTCGGAGGTCCCAGAGCTTGGCGACAAACTTGGCGACCATTTGGCGACTTGGCGACGACTTTGGCGCCAAAATAGATAATACCTGAAACTTCGAGAATTTTCCCGATCCGCCCAGTAGGAACCGAGATACGCCTCGAACGTTCCTGATTGGTTGAGAGGCTTCTAGCCCCGCCTCCTGAGACCTATAAAAGGGTCCACAGCTGCCAGAGCAGGTAATTCAAGTCGGACGGTGGGACGACAAAGCCAGTAGTCTGAGAGAAGACGGGGAAAAGCCAGTGGTCAGGGTGGACGGAGTGGTTGAAGAAGAGTAAGCGGAATCGACGGAGCGAAGTCAATAATCCGAGTCGGAGAAGTAGAAGACAGAGTAGTCGGAAGCGACTGAGTTAAGCTAGTGCTGAACTGAGCTGTGCGCTACTGTCTGCAGTAGATTCTGGTTGTATGCTGCTGTGTGTGCTGTTGTATGCTACACGTCTCGGGTGAAGATAATCGTCTTCTGTGCTGTATATAGTTGTCGCTTTAGTGCTGTCCTGTGTGTCATCGTGTAAATAAACGTCGTTGTTTTTATTCTACTTCTGCCTGATTATTGAGCGTTCTCCACACCATATAACTTCCACTATCCAAACGAACCCCGGTAAAGAAATTTCGTAACAGTATTAACACTGAAACTTTGTTGCAATTGACTTTCCTCTTTTGTTGCATTGAATTCGCTCGAGTTCAGCTCCAAATCTTAATGATTTATCGTTGCAGTTTCGGGTTATTTCCTGAGGCCCTTTGAAACG
Organism: Argiope aurantia; assembly: GCA_026543865.1. Lineage (NCBI taxonomy): Eukaryota > Metazoa > Arthropoda > Arachnida > Araneae > Araneidae > Argiope > Argiope aurantia. Next base: position 212,733 of record JAPMOR010086943.1, read on the forward strand.
ACTACTATTCTTTTCGTCTAATTTAAAGTTTAAAAAATGTAAATAATCTATCAAAGAGGGCCAAACGGAACAGAAACTTTTCACTTTCTTCAATGCTTACTTGCTCAATGTATACTAATTTTCATCAAAATTTGTCAAACAATCAATTGAACAGATTTTATACAAGAAAACAATAATACTTTCGCTATAGTGTTTAATTAATAAATTTGAACATCTATAATAACTGTAATTCCTTATTTTCGAAATAAATATTTCTTGAAAAGTCGTTCAACGTCAAAACACTGGAGTGCGTTTAATTTGATTTCACTGATTGTTCAGATGTCATTTTTTATAATACTGCTTCTAGACATTTGGTCATTGATGAGGGAAAATAAGTAAATCTGTCCCTTACTCTGATGGATCAGTTCTTAGATGTTTAAATGCAGCTGTGCATTATCGATGGATGCTTCCTGAAGAAACAAAGATAAATGATACGTAAGCTTTCTTTATTTTTTTCTCTAATAAAGTGCTCTTTGCAATAAATTGTCGACCATGGAAAAGACGTGAATGCCACAAACGCGCAGAATTTTATTTTCAGAGCCTTGCATATAAAATCTGTACGCTACTAAAAAAATGACGATATTTGCACATTAATCGCATGCCGTTAGAAAACATGCTGTTACGAAAGAGCCAATAAGTGAATGATCTTTAGGGATTTTTTAAAGATAAACTGCCAGCATCAATTAATACAGAGTACATATTTTTGGTCGCCTTTTTTTTTTCTACCTAATGAAAATAAAATTCACCACCTAATTAATTTTTAATCACAAGATCGCATACCAGATTTTATCAAATTTTATTTTTTTGTTTTTGTTGCTTTGAATGATTACGAAAGTGCAGCACAAACGGTCACCACTTTGTGAGATTTTGTACAAAATTTGATAAAGTACTGCAATTTAGATTATATAATTCTCCAACTAATTTTATACACCTAAATTAATAAAATTTTGAATTATATCATTCCCATCCATACCAAAATACAGACAGACATTATCCTGACAGATATGTCTCCAAATTTGATTTTAATACTGCATGCAAATCCTATTTAGGCTTTGTAGCACACATAAGGATGATAGCAGAGACAAATGCATTTTTAAAATAAAAAAGTTTACGAGTTTAATTTAAATATCATTTCAAAACGAGTTTAAGTTTTTTTTTCCTTTCGAGTGATGAAAAAAAAAATCATTTCACACCAATCGAGTAATTGAATATTTTTGCAAAAAATTAATTTAAATTCTAATCAAAAATATATTTTTCTGCCATATACACAAGAGACTGGAAAAACCAAACATAGTTGTTAAAAGAAAATAAAAGAAGGAAAAAAAAAATACAGTACATGAAGAACACGTTCGGTAAAAGTCTAAGTTGGAAAGTAAGAAATGCGACCATTTTGTGGATTTACTGCTTGACATTCTGAACAGCCCGAAACAACTTCGTTTAATGGTTTCTTCCTAGAGTAAATATGTTCCTTCTGTTCATACCCTCTCTCCCCACACCCCATATATTAGTCTGATAAGGAAGGTTAGAAGTAAAAGCCGGTACTAAATGGCGAAAATATATCAAACACTTTGGTTGTTTCTATTGCATCTCTGAATGGAAAGTGTGAAAGATAATATAAATATTTAGGACGTGCACGAATACAAACCTGTTTGTGAACAGAAACTCCAGTGAAATATTAGATGCTATTTTGGGACATAGATAAAACGTTTGCATACGAATATATAATAGGTATTTCAGTAAATAATTACAATTGGAAAAATAATACTTTATTATGTTTATATATGAAATTTAAATAAATGGAATTAAATGTGTAATTAAAATTTTAAAAAAATGTTTTTACTGTGAAAACACAAACAAAACAATATATTAGTTTAGTATTTTGCTAATAAAAATGCAAGTATGAGGAAAAGTTTTATTGAGATTTTATGTCATTAATTAATTACTTATTTTTTGTTTATAGTTATTAAGATTTTTATATAGAGAGAAAATTATTTTACTTTGGACTTTGATTTCTGATGAAAAAATTATCATACACGTTTTAAATAATATTATTTATTGACTTACATATTACCACTCATAATTCTTGATTAAATATTAATATCAATTTGTAAAAAAATTTAATAGTTTACGCAAGGATAAACTTCCAATAGTCGTTTGGTACAAATCGTATTCTCGTTTTAATTAAAAAGAAAATTGTAATTGAGAACATGATATTATACGTAATAATATTTTATATCATGCGATTTCTTTTCTATGAAAATTACAATATATTTTTAGTTAGGTTTATAGTAAGGTGTGTATTGCATTCAGATAGATTCTAATTGTATTCCAATTGTATCTGGTCGTGTATTAGCTCTCTACAGGCCAGACAGACTTACTTCTACCAAATTTGGCACAAATATTTTTTAGAATGCGAGAATATGCATTTCGGAGCGTTTGTAATTAAATTTTTCGTAGATTTTTATAGTCACAAATCAGATGAAATTGTGTTTTTCTGTGATTACACCAAAGTCTCACTATAATACAGCAGAAAAATATTTTTGTGTGATCGTAAAATTCAAAAAAATTATCAATGAAATCATTGTTCCCTATTATTTTGCCATATAACTTTTCACATTTTTTAAGAAAATATTTTAAACCTATTTTCCAATGATGCATTTTACACAGAATAAAACCAAATTAATGAAAAAATTAGCTTTTAACGACGTATTTCCATCGAACATAGCAAAAGGTTGTCACTATTACTGGAAACTAAGCTCAGAAAAGTAAAATTTTTAGCGTTTGTTTGTATGAAATGATATAAATGTGAAATATATTTTCTATAAAAACATAAATGCTAATAAAAGGTTCTTCTGAGTGTTCTAATATCTATATTATTAATCCAAACATTATGTGTTATGTATGAAGAATATAGTTTAATATGTAAAGGATATCCACTTTAATTGTGGCCCCATATTTAATTTCTAAATTGATAGTAGAAGGTACACAGATCTAATACGAAAAATGGTCTAACGAAGTGAAGAATTATATTTTATGTAGTTTGAATCAATAAATATTTTGATGAATTACTGAATATTCTAATGAGCTTTAAGTCCTCTGAGCTGTATTTAATAAAATATCTTTGAGGCACCAATAAAAAAACATTTCATTCTTTAGGGATAAAAATGTATTTTTGAAGTCTAATTATCACTGAGTATCTTATCATATAAGTCTAATTATATATTACTGAATATAATATGAGTCCAATAACAGAAAAAATAATGAAATTAGGATAACAAGAGGAAATATAGAATACTTATTGGTTATTGTTTTTACTTGAAGTCGAATATAATTTAGCTAGTAGTATCAGAGTTTTGCATTGACAAACTCTGATACAATAGATATCTCTAAATAAAAAAATAACATCTTATTACGGATTGCATACTGTATATTTATAAAAAAATGAATTTGATTTTTTTTAATTAGTGAGAATTTAATAGAAATGAGATTCTACGTTTTGTTAGAATTGAAATAATTTATTTTATGAATGTATATAATAAATTATTATAAAGTGCGTAACATTTCTTTTCTTGCTTCGTAAAAATTTTTTGGGTAAGGATGAAATATTTAGAACTTATATTTATTCACAATGCGTTTCTTTGATATAATGAATTTAATGTATAGAATGTTGAAAGTTTATAACTTTAAAATTTTAAGATAATGACAGAAAAGATAAACTATTCTTGAAGCGCTTAGTTGGTTCTGCATGAATGAAAAATGGAGAGGAAACTGAACGGAATTCATAAATGATTTGATAAACGAATCGAAAAGATAATTAAATAAAGTGTAAGGCGATACGTAACTTCTTTTTCATTTCTATTTTACTAAAGTTTCTGAAGAACATTCCACTTGATAAATACTTTTTTTCCTTTCTAATATCATAAACCATTGAGAAATTTTCTTATTCTTATCAGAACATTTTTACATTCTTGAGTGTTGTTCACGAATGATAAAAAAAGTTTTCGGGTTGGAAAGAACAAATCTAATGCAAGCGTGTTTCAATTTACACGCCGAAAAAAGAATATAAAAAGTTGAAATAGAATTTAGAATAAATGACATCTGTCGCAACGCAGCCGAAAGAAAAACAATAAAATTTTCCCATTTTTCCAGAATGCAATTCTGTATGTTGCTATGGAAACACTGCAAACGATTTTTTTTTCAGTAGAATAAATTATATTCCATCGTTTCATTGCTTCGATCATAGATGCGTAAAATTGCGCGGGAAACTGTGAAGCTGCCAGTTTGCAGTTTACATATTTTATCAGAGATAAAATAAGCGTACTTTTATCAATGCTGTTCTTTATCATACAAGGCTAAAGAATCATTTTCAAATGCTGGGCCCTTTTAAAACTTTCATGTCAGACGTAGGAGCATTGCATGGAATGGCACGCCATTCATTACAGAAAAGATTATTTTTACAATATCCCGATTCTGTTCATCCAAAAATACGGTGGGAGATGGTATCATTACAGCTGACATTATTTTTAGCGTATATCTTCTAAATGGCCTGCTGTTTTCTGCATAATCTTTTTCTGTTAGTGGATTTTTTAAATATTATTTTTTATTGAATAACATTAGACATATTCATAAATATGGTCACGCATTTGTTGTTAAAGAAACATTTGCAAAATTCTGAATCTAAATTGCATGCAATAAATAACAGTAATAATATCCATACATTTTCTTAAAAATATATATTCGAACATATATTGTAGTTCCATTGTACCCATGGGTATTTCATTCATTAAATTCCACCAGAATTAACTAATAGAAAATATACATAATTATAAACCTAAGAATGTGTAGATCAAAGTTATAAAATTGAAATTTCGTTACTGTGATAATACTTTTACAAACAAAGTTAAGATTAATGTTTTCCATAATTTTTAACACATGTAGGGTAAATGAACGTTTCTCGACAATTGCAATTCCTTATAAAAATTTCTTGAGTAACTTTAGAGAAATGAAAAGATAATTATCAATTTCAAACGGATAAATAACTTAGAGGTAAATGTATAAAAGTATAAATAAAGTTCTTCTATTTGTGCATATAATTTCAATTTCATATACTTGTAATACGTTAGCAAATATATTAACTATGCAATTCAAAAGAATAAAAAATGCATTCTTTAGTGATACCATCAGTTTGAATCATTAAATAAGTATTTAAAATAATCGGCAAACTTGAATTATAAACGGTATAGCTATGGAAGTGTTTTTCGAAAAATTCCAGACAATAGAAATAATTTTAATTAGTATTCTATCAATATTATATATGTTTTTTTAAACTTATTCTTTTATCATCTTTACATGTGGAAGTTGTCAGACGTTGAATTAATAACTTCCGATATAAATATTTGTTATTTTATAAATGCTTGAGTGGTTACTTTTATGATAAGGAAAATAGTTTCACAGATAGTATAAGAGATTCTGAATGCATGTTTGGTCTGTGACTTAGTGACATTTGAAAGAGAATGTAGTGACTTCGCAAATAAAAATGAAAATCTCAGAATATTTTTAAAAATTGGCAACATCTCGATTAGGAGTCAAGATACAATATACATCTAGAATCTTTTGAAATATTTCTTGGGAACAATAAAAAAAGGCCAAGAGATAGAACTTAAGTCAGTCAGTCAGTCGAGTTGAACTCAAGTGAGCAGTTGAGTGAAATCTCTGTTCCGAGTGTCTGGCTCCTGCCGATACATTCAGAATGTTCTATGTTATTGTGGTAGTTTATTACAGACTTTTTGCTTATGCTCCGTTTTTTTGTTGTTGTTGCAAGTGCTGCTCTTATGCACACTTCAGATTTATTTTTGTAGTGTATATTGTATTCTATCGTATATATTGCATATGTATTTTATTGTATATTGTAATATATTGTATTTTCAAATGTATATTGTATTTTAGTTTAAAATAAGTCTTACGAACATTTTCTCCATGCACCCACTAGGCGAAATTTAATATTTTTTCTTAATAATAGTAAAAAATTTATTCACAAAATTTACTGAAGGATTTGTCTCAATTACATATTTAATTTTTCATAAGTGATAAACATGAAAATAAAAAGCAATGTTGTACATATCAGATAATTGTAATAAAAGTATACACAAATAAAATCTACAGTAGTTTTTTAATTTAATTGAATTTTATATGAACTTTCATCTTGCCCCTTAAATGCAAGATTCATTATGGGGACTCTTGCGGAAAACCAGGGAATAAAAGTTTCATGCTTTGTAAAATATATTTCAATTACTTACTCCGGACAATCTTATTGGGTAAAGCTCGGCTTAATTTACATTTCCAGGAATTTGAACACGGAACATAATATATATATATATGTCTGTGTGTGTGTGTGTGTGTTTGAAAAATCTTTTCTGTCGTCCTATCACATCATGACCAAGACATTTTTTATCGTTTTTGATTTATAAATTATATAACATTTTTTTAGTCATTTTTAAGACATTTTCCAAAAATATAGGAGAAAAAATTGAGAAAGTGAAAATTCTCTGGTTTCATTATGTAATGTTTTTTTCCATCAAGAAAAAGTTTGCCAAATTTGTCATTACAGTTGAGAAATATCATTAAAATGCATAATTTAATAACATTGTTTGTTCACTATTTCATACAAACAGCAATTTAAACAATAAATAATTTTTTTTTAAGTCATGGATTTAAAAAAAAATATGAATTTTTAAAGTATAATTTAACAGAACATTTACAGAAATTTGTAGGATAAAACTGTAAATGAAAAATGTTTAGATGTCTTAAAAACTTTAGCAAAAGTATGTACATAAATCTAAAAAGGTTCTGAAAAACGATTTTTTAAATTGAATAAAATAGAATACACCTAATATTTTCAAAACTATCAACTCATTAACGGGCTATAAAATTAATAATTTTGATGGACTTCTGATTATTCTAGTACATTCTCTAGAGTAATATAATTTCTTCGTACTAAATTTGAAAATGATAGCACAGTAAAAGTGACAAATCGTGCCACAGATATGGTAATATTACGAAAATATCAATTTTAAGAAAAATGCTTTTTACAGAAGCTCAGTTTTTAATATAAATTTATGTACTAATTCATTTAAAATTCATCACATTCATAAATTTCTCTTTGGAGGATTTTATTCTTTTTAAATCAGTCAGTTTCAAGAGCGATTTGTAATAATGAGAAACAAGTATTAAGGTACACTTAGAGAACAGCACACGCATTGGCAGTTATATAAACGCTTTTGACACATTTATCTCTGAAAATAAATCCTTGAAATTGGCTAAAGCTTTTGTTAAATTTTATAACCACTATTTTTAATCCTAATATTATAATTTGCAATTTCACAGGTCCTTCTTTCAGAATTATTTTCAAATTGGCTTATTAAATCAATCTTTTGCATTTTTAATTGAATTCACAAATAGATATATGGTGGAAGTTTGTGATCATGGATGTACAACTCCATATATGCATGCTTTAATATATTCTTAATGGCCTTTCGCCCCCTTTTAAACTTAGTAATTTATATCATTGACAAGTACACATTGATATCTGCACCAACTGGCAGTGTCCTTTGTTTAGGAATTGACTGAGATTTACTGGAGCGTATTTCCATCATATAAATAAATATGAAAATTCTCTCTATTTTTTTTATTGTTTTATTTGAAGATCATATTGTGAATTTCTGGTTTATCTATAAAATCTTTTATCAATTTTGCAATTCTTCTTAGACTTTTGTGTTTAACCTTAAAAGATTGTGAAATATGTTTTCAGATATTGTTAAGAAGATAGCATCCTACTTAGAGGAGTTCACCTTTTAATTAAACTAAAATATTTCAGTAAACAATTTCACTTAAAATTATTTACCTTTAATTTTCAAGACTTAATATGGCTAAATAACTTATATAGAAAGTATAGGAAGTATATAGAAGTATATATAGGAATTATTTGTTCTAGGGTGCTTCAGATTACCAATTATCATAAAATAGGAACAAAAGGAAAATGTGATATATTTTTCGCATTCGTAACATGTTTATTTTCCCTAGGTATTTGATGATGTTGTTGAAGTGAACTTTGTTTACTTTTGCGAAAAGTCAACCTGTATGCGTTCCAGCTCTTTTATACGCATGAAGTTATTTTGGAAATGTTTATATAAAAATAAATATTGAATTTCTTACTTTCCAAATAGGTGGAAGATGTTTCCAAGTCAGTAAGTTTGAGTCATTTTGGGCTTGAAGAGATTTTTTAGACTTTGAAGAAAGTAAAATCATTCTTTGAATGAAATTGGTATATTGCCTTTGCCTTTCATTTGTTTAAATAATTACTTTAAATATTAAAAATGCACCTCAATTGACTATTTTAGAGTTATTTTGTTAACAGATAAAGGCTAAATGCTATAAACTCCATAAATTATGATAATTTATTTATTTCGGAAACAAGATATTTATTAATTCAGATTGATACTCATCCTTAAACGCGATTTAATATCATTTTCTTTTTAATTTAAGTGATTATGGTTGAGTTTTAAGCATAAATTTGAAAATGTCACGTAAAATTTGACATAAATTAATTGTTGAAGAATTTACAATTGATTCATTTACCATTTATTTTGAAAAAAAAATAGCAACAAAAAAATAGTTTGATTCAGTTTTATAACATTCTTTATAACTTTTGCTTTGTAATTTTTTTCTGTGATATACTGAGAATTTCTCAATATTCAAATTCTCGTTTACATTGAAGAGGGAGCTTTCTCTTTTAATACGTTGGATTTACAAATTTATAGAAATTCTAGTAATATTAATAGTAAGGATTAAAATCTGAAAATATAAAATTGTTAATATTGTTTGCAAATTAAATAATTGGAATTTCATTTCAAAGGCGCAATTATTAAATAAAGGACGAAAAGCATATACCTTATTTTTTTATTTTTGCATTCAGATAAATTATTTCATAAAGCCTAAAAAAACACTTCCGTATTCATTCTCTAAAGATATCTGTATTATATTGATAAACAATAATTACCTAAGACCCTCCGCGTGCGTGGTGGCTAGCTCACATATGAATCTATGGTGGTCACAAAGTCCTCTATGGCGAGAGTAATACCACTGGGGGATACTGGTTGAGAGGGGATTATTCTCTAATTCAGGTCTAAATTGCGACCTGTGGATGAGTGAATGAAATGCATGAATGAAGTCCGCCCCGTAAAAAAGTTTGTGACGCGTGAGTAACTAAGTCGTACTCTTGGCCCTAGATGGCGCTACTGTGAAAACAACAGAAGCTCGCTCAGCTTAAATCAGCTTAAACTGTCAGCGGGTTTGTAAAAGGCCATATGTCACAACACAACACAACAGCAATAATTGTAAAACATTTTTATACAACATTATGGTCCATTATTCCTGATATCGTAAAATATTAATCCTTAAATTACATTTAATGGCTTCTTCTAAAGAGACGAAAAGTGAAAATACAAATGAGACATGAAGAAGAATTTCGGGACTAATAAGCATTTTAATATTATATTTAAAAAGAAAAAAGAAAAAAAACTTTAACACAGTTTCTGAGTTTTACATACTATAGATATAAATGGAATTTATATTATTATTTCTAAATTTATATTTACCTAGTGTTACAAAAATAAATAAATATAACTATTGAAAGATATATACATAAAATGTTCTAAACCTCAATTGTCTGGTATATTCAATTAAATTAATAAACTTCCTTTCATAAACTCTGATTTTAGTACATTATGCTAAAAAGGGTAATGTTTATTTACTTAAATCTAATTAATAAATGAATAAACTTTCAAAAATGAATAAAATTCATCTCTTTTAAAGAAGTATTTAATGTAAAATTAATTTATAAAGAATATATTGGGAACATACCGATTTAAAATAATGTTTATTTTGTTTGTAAAACGGAAAATTCGATATTTGCGTCTGAAAATATGTAGATAAAAAGTAATTAATGTTTAATATAAATCAGAAAAAAGTTGTCCTGTTTAAACCAGTTTTATTTTTGTAATTACTTTTACGTGAATAAGAACAAACAGAAGGTAAAAAACAATCATAAAGTATCTGTCTAACTATTTTTTTTAATTCGAATAGTCTACGACACTACAAAATTCACAGAATTAATAGATAATTGCGTAGAATACACCATTGTACTTCTTGATACCAGTTTTATATGGTCATCGCAACTTGTAAGGAAACCTATGGTTATTAATAGCTAATATCTAAATCATTAGAAATAGGCATACATTTTTAATTTTGTAAATTCTGTAAATGATACAAAGAATTGCATATTACATGGTTTGTATCAATGAATATTAGTCTGAAAAAATAGTATGATATTTAATTATTCATACAATTCCCTAATCTTCGTGGTTTTTTAAATAAAGTATATTTGATAGAAATGGATATTTATAAAAAAAATGATCGATTTATTTAACTTCAAATTTCATGATTTAAAGCCAAAAGCCAATTAATGGTAGGCTCGACTGTTGATTGTCTGATCTTCTTTAAGGCGACTATTAAAAGGATCTGAATTCATCTAAAGCAGTGCAATTTTAGAAATCAATCAAAAGAATGGGACATTTATTTTTAAAAAATCCAGTGCTTCAAGAATATTTTAGTAACTATGACTAATATGCAAGACGAGTATGTAATAATTCATGTAATTTTTCAGTATTAATTTAATTGACTCAAAATAAAATAAAATAATATATTTTATCTGATTTCAAGTATATTTAATTTTTTGTATACGAAGTATACAAAAAAATAAATATAGTAACCTTCAAAAAATTTCTCAAACTCAAGGTTTTTACAGATCTCAGAGATCCAGACAGCCCTGAAAAACATACTTATAGAATTATATCTTTAGATAGATATTAATCAGATTTAATCACTTTAGGCTAAATAAAGCTGAACTTCTATTTTCGACGAAGTCATTTTGGAAAAAGAGCCTCATCCATTTTTTTTTTCTTCCAAAGCGAGGGTAAAAATCTATTTTTACTTTTCAATGAGTTTCATCCTTTTCCATTGATTCAAAAATAACCAACTCGTATATTGCCTTCTGCGGGGAAACGACGAAAGCATTTCGATCCTTAAAATACATCGCGAGTGCGAAGCGTGCGATGCAAATGAAAAGTTGGATCTAAATGTAACGGCATTTTCATGAATCCGATGGCTAGACTTACTTTAATCTTTTTAATAGAGTAAAGAAATGCAACTTCTTCTTCACGATTTGCTTCAACGTAGCAATTTTTTCCTTTATATTGAAATGCAATTTCATCGAGAAAGAAATTCAAATCTTTCGCTATAAAAGAAGTGAGTACGCTTAAAAATAAATATATTATTTTCAGAAGAAAAAAAAATAAAGAAGGAATATTATATTTCTTGAAACTTCAGAAAAATATACGTTGTCTAAAAATAATTTAAATCATTATTTTGAATATTAAATCAAATAAAAAATGCCACGCATTTAGAAGAATGAAGAAAAGAAAAGAACTAATCTTCCAGTTGTAACCAATGTTTTGATTTTTATTTCATATGAATTGATTTGATTTTTATTTCATATTTTTATTTCATACTCTTTATCTGTAAATATGACGGTATTGATAATCTGACTTCCAACGCCACTCCATTTAAGTGGGAAATCTTGACAATACTATTTCACTGCACATTTTGCATCATTTTAAGAGAGAAATAAATCCTGTAAGAGCTCCCACATCTGTATCAACATCTGTAACATCTGTATCAAGTTTACCAACATCTAATTTTGCTCGTATAAATGTGAAATTTCTATTAATGGCCATCTGAATCAAATGTTCCCATTTTCCAATGATATGCCAGGGGATTCAAAATTCCGTTAACAATTGAAAATTCAATAATTCACAAAATAATATAAACGGAAAGATAAAAAAAAATTGACACACAGGCTTGAAATTTCATGGATTTCTTTTTAAACTAAAAGAAACAAAAAATGCTACAGAATTGCATCATCCCTTGCCTGACTGATAAACACTTTCTGAAAAGTACGATTTTCATGCGGAATAGCCCTTCACCCCATATTGCTGTACGTGTGAAATATCTCTTATGCACTTTGTTTGGAGAAGATCACTTGTTAAGTCACCATTTCCATCATACTTGGTCTCCCAAGTCCCAGATCTCAATCAGTGTGATTATTGATGGAACGATTATCTGAAGTCTACCGGGATTATTCGACTTCAGTAGGGATGCTAAAAGACAATATCTGACAACAATTTTTCACCACAACTACAGATATGTTGTAAGTGTAGTGTCGACTGTAGAGGTTGCAGATGAATGACGGCCAACACGTATAGTATTTGTCATAAAAAACAGTCTTTGCTAAAAATAAATTTTTATGCTAATTATTGCATTTGCTATCATAAGAAGCGCCATCTGTTGGTTATTTTTCCACTTTTTGGTTTCAATAAAATCTTATGTCATTTCAAACAAGTGTGTCACTTTTTATTATCTCCCTTTTTCTGTAAATTGTTGAATTTTCAATTTTTTACGGACTCTTAAATAAACCAGTATATAATAAAAACTCTTATCGCAGCTTTTTACTTCAGCAGCTTGGGCGATTTTGAAACTTTTATGCGCCAAACAGTTTCGTTATTTTTGAATGCGTAAGTGATCATTTAAAGCAAACCTTGAATACTGTGAAAATATAATAGTGAAACAAAGTTTGTTGCAATTAAAAGTAATGCTAAAATAATTACTAAATTAATAATATTTATGGCATAGGGTCAATTCTGATCATTAAATACGGCTTGTTTTTTATAACTTTGGAGAAGAAAGGAAAAGTACACAGTCATTTTGGCAAATAATAAAATTGCATTGGTGGTAAAAGTGAAATTTTCTTGTACTTCTTCGGAATTTAGATCTTAAAGAGAAGTGACTATGAATATGAAATTAACTTTTATATTTAATAATTGGTTTTCAAACTTAAAAATGTTAAGAAATTAAAATAGATTCGAACCTCTAGTTGTAAAAAAAGCAGTGTGGTTACATTCTTGGTGTGATTTGTTTGTCTTGCTATCATCAACCTTTGTATTTTATGCGTAACGATTTTTGAATCATTAATTCAAAGAAAAATATTACAATGTTGAAAACCTGTCGAATGTTTTGAAAATATTAAGGTATTTGTTAACAATAAATTCAAGATTCAAATATTTAATTTTTGATTTTTCACAGCATTTAGAAAATATTCACAACGGTTACTTATTACTTTGCTATTTTGTTGAATTTTATTACCTAAACAAAAATCCTTATTACAAAATTGCTTTTAAAAACTAATTTCAAATATAAATATATATTCAAAATTTAAAAAAAAGGATTAAATCGAAATTTATATCACTGAAAATCGATCTTCTTAATCTGATAGTTTAGATAGTTTTCGTACATTAAATATATTATGTCTCCAAATCTATCCAATTTAAATTCCAAACTTACTGAGAAACGAACGAGAATCATCTAATAAAAATGCCCCCTTCAGAATTAAATTGTGCATCTTGATAAGGCAGTAAATGCCTTGATTGGCATTGACAATGAATAGTTACGAAATATACATCTCCGAGGAAGAATTTAGCATTTTTACACAATCCAACTTTTGATTTTTTACTATTAACCTATAACTTTGATCTATATTTTGAATTTTGTCTATTAACCTATAATATTGATCTATACTTTGAATTTTGACTTTTAATCTGTAACTGTGATCTATAATTTGAATTTTGACTATTAATCTGTAACTTTGATCTATACTTTGAATTTTGACTATTAATCTGTAACTTTGATCTCTGCTTTGAATTTTGACAATTAATCTATAATGAGTTCAAAACACAAGTATTGATAATCGAATGTGTATTTTAGGTGTCCTATTTTTATAACCTATTGAAGCCGACATTTGATGCAAAATGACAATTATTATAACAGACTTATATAAAAAAATTCATTTATTTATATATTTGTAAATTAGGGTTATTGCGCTTATAGGGATTCGGAGGTACAGACCAAGCAATGATCAACTCTTTGGCGAATTTGGTGCACGATTTAATAAGGATCCACATACAGTACAGTTATATGAAACTACGTAAATTTCTTTAAAACAACTAAAATATTTGAATTTTTTTGAAATATTACACTTGAATGTTATACAAGCCTTTAATTACAAATTTTATCTGTCTAGAGAAGACCACGTCTCCATATCATGATTATCTGCATTAGTTTTACAAGATTAAAATTTTTTAAAAGTATTACAATATGCTTATAAGAAAGCCATAAAATATTACAGGAATAAACATCAAAATCATTAAAATATTCATTTTAAAGTTTATTAATTGATATAAAATATTTATAATTGGCAAGCAAGTAAAACCCCCTACTTAGCCAGGCGCTTTCTCCTGTGGAAACTTTCAGTAATTTTCCTTGACTGCCTAATACAACAACTCTCTGAGTCATGGAGAAAACCCTGGCTGCTACGGCAAATGGCTCAACAGGTTCCTGCTTGCTACGCGTGACAGAAGCCAGTATCTCAACATGAACAAAATAAACAATTCTAATATTAATTGGTATAAGGAATATTTTGATGTAATTTAATTTAACAAAGATTATTTTAAATTAGTAATTGTCTGTTAAAGAATATATTTGATTGTTTCTGTGTAATCAATTATGATACTATCTTATATAAAATACTGTCATAAATAACACTATACGGATTTCAAAATATGAGTATTGCTCCTTTTTTTTTGGTGATAGGTTGAAAGATTGTTGAGAAACAAGATGTGATTGATCCTAAAAATTAAGTGACACATGAATTTATTTTGAATTTGATAAATGCTTTTTATTAATTATTTTCATTATGGAATTCAAACGAGAATTTTGCACTCAATGCCGAAATAGGAAATCATTACAGTTTGATCAAAGGACAAAAAAAAAAAGACTTTTGGTAAATAATTTAAAAAAGCCGCCTTTGGCGACCAGCTGGTTCGCCAATCTTAATGTTCGTTTAAATTTTAATAATTAAATATTTTACGCAATTCCTACTTTAATAGATTCTTCATCAAAATATTTTAAAGCTTCAAATTTTGATAGTTATATAATTCACTCATAATATTATAAAGGCCTTCAGT